>CANXYC010618897.1:0-34290 GCA_948193065.1 Aleurites moluccanus | reverse complement strand
TTTAGATAATAAAAAATTAAACGAAAATACTAAAATGTTGATATAAATATAACATATGAACTTTTTAACTGCATTAAAAAAATATTTTATTTATTAAATTAAATTTTAGAGATAAAATAATAATTTATTTATTATTTTTTTCATTTCAAAATAAATGTCATAATTATAAAATATATAATTATTAATAAAAAATTTAATTTATTTTTATTTTTCTAATTTATTTATTATTTAATTCATTAATTACTTTAATTTCTCTTTATATTTTTAATTATCTCATTTTTATATTTCTCAATTAATTTTTATATTTTTCAACATATTTTTAATAAGAATATTATTATCAACTTAAGATAAAATATAATTTAAATAATGAAATAAAATAATTAAATTAAAATATAAAAAAAATTAATATATTTATTTTGAGATAAAAAAAATAATTAATCAATCAAAAATATCTGTATATTAAGATTAATAATAAATATATATTTTTTTAAATAATAAATTTACGATGAATTTCTCTTTTTAAATGCTAGGAAAAAAAAAATAATCAAAGATGTCTAAACCTAATCCCATTATTTTCCACGATCTAATTAGTTTCAAGACTGAAGAAAAGAGATTCAAAGTCAGCTCATGCTTAACAGCTGTGCCCAAAAAATTACAGCCGCGATATTGCATAAAAAACCCGATGTGATGTTTTGACGTCATTATTTGTGTATCCAACGATTGAAGATGCCCATGAGTGATTGCTGATATCATAAATACACCGTCGAGAAATCATGCCAACGTGGCTTTTATTTTCCAAGATTTTATATACTTCGAAAATATTTTTCATATTTTTTAAGTTTATAATATTTTGAAAAATTAATCAAATGTAAAATATTTTTTAATTAGTAAAAATTAAGTATTTTTAAAGAAAATAATCATTTTCTATAAAAATACTTATATTTATTATATATTTTATAATTACTATACACTTAAATTAATAATTTATTAACATTATATTTTCCTATCATCTTTATTTATTACTCCCTCAAATTTCCATTATAATTTCACTATTGATCAGCGGCAATCACCATCGATGATTGATATTCTCTATAATTTATTATTTTTATATATTTTTTTTCAACAATAAATTTAATGAATTTATAAATTTAAATATGTTTAAAATTTTATACATTAAAATTTTTAATATTTTTAACTGATTTTTAATATTATAATTAAATAAAAAATTAGTTAGTTAAAAATATTTTATCAGAAAATATTTTTCTTCCATATACAAACTATTTATGCATAACAAACAAAGTCTTAATTAGATCTTGAAGATTTAAGATAATTTTTAATACCGTTCAAATAGAGAGCGTTGATCTTCAACAATAATTTATTTTTTAATAGAGAGAAAATATAATTTAATCTCAATTGATATGCAGCTTATGAATTTACTTCACACCTATTGAATCAAAGCTAATCAGTAAAAAATTAAAACTATTGGAACTAACTTGACCGTAGTTAATTATTTGTAAACCGGAGTTCAGTTACAGCGTAGAAATCGGCACAGAATAAGATAAGAAGTTAACAACATAACATGTCACGTGCAGAAGTAGCGCGAGGGGGATGGGAACTTCAATTGCGGCGCCTGGAACTGGAGAGAGCATCTTGGACTTGACGCAGCAGATTTAATCAACATTGACCCACTCTCGGCTGTTTGAGTACAGGAATAATATTATACGTGGTTTCATCTTGGACGATTTTGAACACCACGGACCATTGAATCGCGTGGAAATTATGGTGAATAACTAAACCAAACCAAATCCCATAAACCGTTGGTTAAGTTAACTCACGCTAATGAATTAGCAAGAAAAGAGAATCTCAGAATGAATATCGGGTTATGTGGGCTGAGACCCAGACCCCAACACACGTGCTCCGGATTCTTGA
This sequence comes from Aleurites moluccanus, assembly GCA_948193065.1. Taxonomy (NCBI): domain Eukaryota; kingdom Viridiplantae; phylum Streptophyta; class Magnoliopsida; order Malpighiales; family Euphorbiaceae; genus Aleurites; species Aleurites moluccanus. Next base: position 32,361 of record CANXYC010618897.1, on the reverse strand, counting down.
TATGCATATACACGCATAGTTAATTACTGAAATTAGTAATAATATTAAGAATTAAAGCTTACATTCCTCTCTGACTTTTTTAATTGTGTTCAATTAAACTTAAAATTAACTTTATTATCAAATTAATCTTTAATATTTAAAAATTATACAATGAAAGTTAAAATGAAGTTAATTAAATTTAATTTTATTTTAAAAATATAATAAAATAATAGCACAAAAATCATCTATCCTAAAACTAAATTAATTAATACGTTAAAATTTAAAAATCAAAATCAATAGATATAAATGTTTATAATTTATAAAATTTTGAGAAAACAGAAGGAAATTTTGTTTATTTGATGAGAAAATTTGAGAAACATGTTTGGTGATCTAAAAAGTTGAGAAAAAATAATTAATTATAAATTTTTTACTATATATATATATATTTATTTATTTAAATTAAAAGTAAGTTTTATTTGTATAGTATTTAGAAATTAAAATTATTTATTATTTTTCATAATAAAATGACATAATTTCCTCAAACAAATAAGAGAACTAATTTGGCCCTAAAGTCATTTTTTAGATTAGATTGGATTAATTTTTAAATATTAAGAATTAATTTTAAAAATGATTGAATACAATTAAAAATTTAATGAGTGAATATTATTTATATGTAAAGTTTAATTAAAATTAATAAAGCTAAGTAAAATAACGTTTATGAAATTTAAATTTATTGATTGTACAATTTTACAGTTAATTTTATATTAATTTTTAAAAAATGATAATTTTAAATTATATTTTTTTTTCACATCATTATAATTTATAAACAAAATTTATTTATAATTTATAAACTTCAATAAATAAATAAAATTTCCCTTTTCAACTCAATTTCTTTTTATCTCTATTGTTTTTAGGCTCTCAATTTTCAAACATCATTATAATTATTTTTAAAGTTAAATAATTAATAATTATTTTTACAGTAGAATGATTATATTAAAATTATTGACTTTCAATTATTAATTTAATATTTAATAAGTTTAATGTGGAGGCCAATAATCATACCTGCTGAATTAAATGAGTCCATAGTTGTGGAGTAAAATCTCAAGAGAAATTAAAATGAATCGGGTAAGGCGGGAGGAGAGAAATTGGCGGTGGAAGAGGAGTAGAACGTTAAAGAGATGGGCCCGGTGTGGGACCCTGATCTTTTAGAAAAACCTTTTCACGCGGTTTTGGTCAGAGTCAGACTCAGCTGTTTTAATTCTCACGCGGCCGTTTTCTTTTCAATTCGCTAACCTCTAATGTGACACCACGTGTCCAATTCCCTTAGCTTGAGAACAGTCTACAGTCATAATGGAGATCAGAGTCACGTGAAGTCCACGTGACGACTGTTTTTTAGACTATTCTTTGTTATGTTACCTTATGGAATGGGCATTGCATTGTTTGTTGGTATCCTGAAGGTTAGGTTCGGGTAATGTTATTGGCTCATATAACCTTCAGACTTTCATTGAAGATAATTGCCCCTCTCATTTATGAATTGAAACTCTCTTCTCTTCCTTTCTTTCATTTTTAGATTGAGTAGTTTTTCAATCTTAGCACATGTAAAATTAAAGTTCCGTCAATGGATTTTTTTTTTTTATCTAAATTATACATGACAGATCATTTCTCATAAAATGAATTTAATTAGTGAAATTTATGTACAATAAAATCTCAATAAATTAATATTTAATAAATCAATAATTTTTATTATATAATAATTTTTTTCGATTTCGAGTTGCGCTAACAAATTAAATTAATATTCAATTAATTAATATATATTTTAATTAATAAAATTTTTAAGTTTGAACGATATTAATTTATAGATATTTTACTGTATATTGGTAATCATTTACATGAGATCATCTATAAGTAAATTATGATCCAGTCAAATGTGTAATTTGCAATTTAATTTTTAAATGAAAAAGATAAAAAAAAATACTTTAACTTCAATTTGAATTTTAAATTTATATCAATAATATATATAAATATACAAAGATGATAATATATTAATAGACAAAACACTCTTAATTATTATTATTATTAATTTTTAAGTTATTCCATTAAAATTTTTAGTATCTATACACTAATTTTATTAAAATTCCATATATGAATAAATATAAATATTTATTTATTATAAAATGATTAAAATTTATTTACTCGTATAAAAGTCTTAATAATTTATATGCATTCGGGAATATTTCATATAAAAGATTCTAAGATTTTAAGTCTATAAATTTTATAAAATTAAGAAGATTGCAAGTCAATAATTTCTAAGTATTATATTTTATATTTTAATAACTGGTGCTAAAATACATAATATTATTAACTATAATCATAATTCTATTCTCTTGGTATAAAATCATAAAATTTTAATTTTTAGCTATATATAAGTGTGCATTATTAGCAATATAAAATCAATTTTTTGTTGCAATTAAATGTTAATTATATATTTATGTTTTTGTTGCAAATACATAATTTTTCACTGCTTTATTAGCTACTGCAATAAATAACTTCATTCCTTTGGTATAAAATCAGACAACCTTTGGTCAGTATATGTATTTTATTGGAAAATTTTTATTTATGTTAAATATATAAACTTCTTTAATACACTTAATTAATGAGTGATAAAATATTTTAGTTAATATTATTTTTTTGTCCAATAAAAATATATTAATATCTTTTTTAATTCATACATTCTTATTTTATTAGATTGATATATACACCCGATATAAATAAATATTTTATGTATTCTATTCAACAAAATCTTATTGAGTTTGTTAATCTTTTGTACATCTATGTTATAAGTTTTGGGTTTTTATTAATCTAAAAGATTAATTTGTTTGAATTATTTATTTTCAATATATATATATATTCTCTAAGTTATGTATCATCATCGTCATTATTATTATTAATTAATTAATTAATTAATCAAAATATTAATAATATTTTAAATTTATAAATATTACACAAATATAATAATTAAATAGCTTAATATTTTGAATATAATTATATAAAAATATTTTAAATATTTATAATTTTGTTAAAATAAATTATTGTTAACAAAATAAAAAAAAAATCACATTCAACATATATGATTAGAAAACTAGTATAATTTAAAGTTAGTGACATATCATTCTATGGCACTATCAATTGCATATATAATCTAAAAGATCATTTTTTAGCAGATCGTTTATCATAATTATTAAAGATAAAATCCCTCAAGATCGATTAGAATAAGAAGATCTTTTGTTTTTCTTATTTTTATGATAGATCTTGTATTATATTTGTTGCTTGTAATTTGTAAATTTATATATTTTTCTTAATATTTGTCTTGTATTCTATTCCCATTATGAGTTTTAATAAAGGAACGAACTATGTTATCTATTTTTTATTTTTTAAAAATAAAATAAAATTTTGTAAGTGAAAGTACTTGACAGGTTAAATAAAATAACAATAATCTGTGAATGATCTTAACATGAATGAGCTAATTTATGGGTCAGATTTAGATTCAAAATCTATCAAAATTTTCAAAAGTCTCAACAGTTCTCCTAAGCCCACACATGTTGTTCACGTGAACTATATACACAAAAACCTGCACCACCAGTTCATTGTCTTATATTATGAGTAGACTTGTTCAATAATAAAGACCTGAATGAATCATGCTTCAATCATTTAGGCCTCCTCACATACTTTATTATGAATAATGTTTACATATTCAACATACTGTTTTAGACTGATTTTATACACAAATATTAAACATTGATATTCATATTGTATAAAGAGTTTTTTTTCCCTTAATATTATTCGATCGTCGATGCGTTCTATAAAAATATTTTAAATCAGAAATGGCTAACATATTTATTAGTATTTTTTTTTGAGTTAAAAAAAAATTAGGTCTTATTTTAGATTTATTCTCATACTTGAATTAATGTCTACTATAATAAATCAAATCCCAAGTTTTAAGTCATTTAAAATAGGAAATCGAGTGGATTGAAGAATAAATTTAAGGAATTAGAATTTAGTAATTTCAAATAAGTGATTACTCCAACGTGCCCTTATCATATCCACATTTAGGTTTGAACCACTATACCCAAGTGCATAAAAAGATCTAAGCTTGTGGTTGATATTTGACCTATTAGTTGATTACCTCAGTAGTTGGATTCTAGCATGAAAAATGCTCAAAAAATTGTGGGCACAATTCCATATTGTTGTTGAACATGTTAATGATTTCCTTTCTTTTTTTTTTTTGAGAAAAGATATTAATGATTTCCTAAACCACAAGCAACTGTCATTAGAGTAATATTAAAAACGTACAAATACTTAATATAAAATGAAAATTAAATATTTTTAATGTATTATGAGAATACACCGAAATATATAATATAATGAAATTATATATTTGTATGAGTAATAAATTTAGAATCGATTTCTCTTTTTCTAATGTTGAAAAAAAAGGACATATCAATAATAAACACTTTGACTATAGATTTTGAGGTTTCAAATTCGAGATTTTCGTATTAAAGAAAATTTGAATTGTTGAGTTGTGTAAAATTTGATTTTGAAATTATAAATGATTTTTAGTAAAAAAAAAAAAAAAGTCATTTTTTGTATCATTATAAGGAAAGATATTTGATATGATTTTGTGGGGGAATAACAAATTTAACTTTTTCACGACACTACACATGATTTGCTCTTATGGACGCACTTTCACTGGTTACTCTTTTTTCAATTGGTTTTTCTTATAGAATGAAGAAGACAATATTTTAACAATTTCCCATAGAATTTTAAGGAAATGGACCAGCAATAATAGACTTTATATTTGCACAATGACTATATGAAATATGAGTTATTGAAAACAAGTAAAATATTTTGAACATTAAATTTCTACCGTAAACAAGATGGTTAGGAACTTCAGATAATTCCAAAGTGAAGTTCAAATTGTCAATCCATTATTTCATGCAATTGCCGACATTAGGGTTCATAATAATTAAGCACTTCAATTATTCAAGTGTAAATGCCGTGTGATCATCAAAATTTATTTTTTAAAATAATATTAATTTCATTTATTTAGAGATAATTAATTATATGTTGGGTTGGTTGATTTAATTAACACCCAAATAATCATTCTACAAGAAAATGTTGATACTAATTTAAGGAAAGTAAACAAAAATCGTTTTAACTTAAAAAATTATAACTATAATATAAACATATTTTTGACAAAATTGAGGAATGCAAAACGGTCATGCCACTGATTAACTAGAATAAATAATGACTAATACCAAATTAATGTTGCACTATAAAATTCAAAATATAAGTCAGAAATTTGCATTATAATTAGCCTAAAAGAATGCAAATTCTTGCAGAAAATGTGTTTAATTGGGCTCTAACTAAAATTGAATTTATAATTTTTATAATTATATATATAATTTTAATATTACTGAGCCAAAATTCATTTATTTTATATGAATTTAAAATTCGTTTGGATAAGTGATGATTTGAAATTATTATGAATTTTAATTTTAGTTTTATGTGTAAAATTATAAAAAATAAATATAATGATAAATTTCAAATACTCAATAATTTTAAATGAGACTTTTAATTCTTACTTAAATAAATAAATAAAAAAAAAGCATAAAATTAAGGAAAATTATAGCATATGGAGATGTTGATTTTCTATGCCGACGTATATATTGACAACAAAAGAAAGGTTGAATTATGTTGATTTTCTATACATGTGGATTTGAATTTGACTGTTAGATCTTAATATATCATTTTGTTTTATTATTACTAAATAAAGAATACTAATCAAATGTTGCCAGTTGCCACAATAATTGGAATTCTTCTGAGATCGATAATGTTCTATTCAAACTAATAGTAACATTTCTAACTACAACAATGAAAAAACATCCAACCACCTATTCAATGTCTTGAGGAAACCTTATATGTATATATAATGTAATGGAATTCTTTGAAGTTTCATGGGATAAACAAACAACCAGATGTTATTTCAAATTGAATTCTCCTGTTAGTTGTTACTCCGCAACACTCGACACGTTATTGGGTCTTGCTTTTTGTTTGATGTTTAAGGTAATTACACACTGTTTGTCATTTACTAGTGATGACCAGGAAAGAAAATTGCATTCACGGAGTGAGAGTAATTGAATAATCAAATGTTTGAATTGAGTGCTCTCCTCAAAATTACCAATGTCTCTGTGCCAGATAAATGATCCTGTATTTCAAGAAATTCTGCAAAATAATAGACAATCACACCAATACAAAAATATCTTAGCACTGCTATAGTATAGAACAGGAAAATCACCAACTAATATATACACAGTAAACTCAAGTCCTTTACAAAAACAAAAAAAATTATCTTCCATTTCTGCCAGCTTCAAAAAAATAACCATCACAGAAATGGTTCTTATAAAGCAAGATGCCAATATTACCTAAAGCAAGCTCTCTAGAGCCAGAAGACAGGAATACCGCAACCCATAAAAATAAAATTAAAAGGCTAAATTGTATTTTTTTTTTTTTTAAATTGAAAACCATTTTTCTTTTTACAAATATACAAAATCCAATATTTTTTTAAAATAATCAAAATAATGTGATAATTTTAAAACAATCACAGATATCACAAATATATCAATAATCTTACTCACAGATTAGCTGCTGTTAAATTTTTTAATACCCATCAATTTCTTTCATAGAAAACCGATCTATTTCTTTTATGGAAATACTCAATTGCATTAATCCATCAAGCAATGCAAACATGTTAAAATTTCAGATATTTGAAGTTAATTGCAAATTTGAAATATTACAAATATAATCTTTTGATCTTGCTCACAGGCTAGCCACTGTTAAATCTTTAATACTCGTCAATTTCTTCCATGGAAGACTCTATTGCATGAATCAATCAATCAAAGCAAAGAAATCTGAAGTCAAAATTAAGAGGACTAAAGTTTTTTAAAATCTGGTACTGGAGGAGAACATTATAGTTATTGATGCCCGTTAACACAAAGCAACAATAATAGAGAGAACTAGAAGATGAAAGGAAAGCGAGGAAATAAAAGAGGAACATAATTTATCAACAAAAGTAAAAGAAGAATGATGAGAAGAAAATACAAGGAGAATAAAAAAAATGAAGGAAAGACTTAAGGCCTTTTTTATTTTTTCCAAAAAAAAAAAATGGGGAAGCCAAAGCAGCCTAAGCTTCGAACAAAACTAAAACAAAATCCTTTAAATAAATAAATCTACACACCCATGACTTTGGTTCAAACTTAGGGTCCTATGTGCTGTACTAGAATAGGCAATCCAAATACCCGTTGTGACGTTTCCTGTTAAACTCTAACAAGCTACCATAAGTGCGGTCAGCAACCCCGACAAAGAGGGCTTCTGTATCAGGGCTAAACGATATGCCAGCAATCTCCCCAAATAGGTCGACCTCCTGGCACTTCACATACCCAGATTCTGTATCAAAGATGTGAATGAAATCTGCAGGCTCAGCCATAGCTAAAAATCGGCCATCTGAAGTGAACCTCAGTGCTCTTATTGCACCCATATTTCCTTTCAACACAGCAAGGGACTTGGATAGATTCCTTACGTCCCACAGCCTACATGTAGTATCTTGATTCCCAGTGGCTAAAATTTGTCCATTAGGGTGCCAAGCTGATGCAAAAGAATAGTCCAAATGCCCTTTCAGAGTCCCAGTTATCTTCCCAGAATAGGGATCAGCAATGAAGCACTCTGTACTGTCCCCCAGGACTGCAACTGATTTACCATCTGGGCTAATGGAGGTGTTCTGAGAAAAACAATTTAATGAATGGCGTAAGTATGCAGATACAGGAAAAAAGCAACGCAAGTCCAGAATCAACTTGCAGGAATTGCTTCTGATGGAGGATACTCACATTTACAGACCACTCAAAGCAGAAGCGATTTAGGAAACCAAAGCTTTCAACATCAAAAACTCTAACAAAGGCATCATTGTTTGCAGTCATAATCCTCATTGAGCCACTATAAATAAAAGGTTCAGTCGTCTTCCTTAGAGGAGAGGTGAATGATTTCACAATTTGTAATCCGGATAGGGTTCTTACTTGTGGTTACGGTATATATCCACTGCATTGGTAATTGCATTTTCATCTGTGGCTACCTTCGTGCAGAATGCAACTCCAGGTTGATTCAAGTACTGAACAAGTAAGACAGCGGATCAGAAAGCAATAATAACAAAATATTAATACTTCATCAAACACAGACCAAGTAGGCATCTGTCTAGCCATTACTATACCTTGCAAATAAGCTCTCCCTGAAAACCTCCAGTAACTATCAAGTTTTCTTTAACGGACATAGTGCTTATTTGCACTCTGGACAGTGACTGGGACAACAACCCAGGGCGTTTCTGTGTCGGGGGGAAAAAATGAGAGCGAACTCGATTGTTTCAGAGAAGAAATAAGTGCAATTCAAACAGTGAAGTTCATGCTCAATCATGGGTCCCAAATGCATACCAGGGTAGGAACAATGGGTTTAGCCACATTGAGTACTTCTTTGCCTTGACGCTGCAGTGACGACCAATGCATCACCGAGTAATTTTGCAGGAGGTACACATCGTGTTTTGATGTTGCCCACAGCAGATTTCTCAGCTGCAAAGTATAAGATGAATGAAGTGGGCAAGAACATTAATTATCAATTCAACATAATATAATCAAATTGCCAGAACTTGTCCATTACTCAAAAGAAATTGTCTCAACATAGAGCTGAAGGATCAAACTTCCAAATGAAAAGAAAATCCTCTAAAGAGTAGGAGATGCAATTGAGAACATGCCTTCCAACAGGAAGTTGGGAACAAGTACTACAACATCTTTAAAGAAAAAAACAAAGTTGCTCACTATGCATTGCTAGAAAATATAAAGGCTTAAGGCATATCCAATGTTGAAAGCTTGAATTATTTCTGTTGCTTGAATTATCGAATGCAAGTGCAGCATGTAATGCATAATTTGTGTTAACAAGGCCCCTTGAGAATGACACATCGATGCTACTTTACAACAGGAATTGGGACAGAGGTCTCTTAAATGCTCAGATATTTCCTATCATACCATATGAATAACGTATCCTTAATCGCGCCAGCTGCTCAGATATTACCTCCACCCTGCTTAATTAGCTGAAATAAAGAGCAATTGCAATCCTAAGTGCCACAAATGGGTTAAAAGACAATATAACGTTATTCAACTATCAAGATGATATGATCCCAAATAGGGTTATGTACATATTAAATTTTGATTAATCTTTTTTTAATTAGTTTTAATATAATATATTTTTGGATTGTATATTTTATATTAAAATTAAGTATATTAGTGAGTTTTGGAGTTATTTTGTATTAGTTATAACCCAAAATTAATTTAGGTTTTATTTGTATCTTATTTAGAAATTTATTCTTATTTAAGAAGGTTATCCTTATTTAGGAAATTATTCTTATCTAGAAAGATTATCCTTATCTAGGAAATTTATTCTTATTTAGAAAATTTATTTTATTTAGGAAGTTAAAATTAGGATTTTCATGTAAGCTAATCATTATAAATATTTAGCTATTCATGTAAAAAAAGAAACTTCAGAATTTTGAGTAATTTAAATTTTGTGAGAAAATTCTCTCAATTTCGGTTCTTGGTAACAATCGTTTTGAACTTATTAAAACTAACCACTTTGTGGCGTTCATCAATTATACCAAGGTTCTTTAGTACAGGTTGCTATTGGGTCGAAATTTTCTTGTTCAAATCTGATTTGGCTTTCCAAGGAGTCGCATACAATACGTAAAGGTGTTGGGTCTCAAAACAAGTCGGTTGGTTGGGGTTCGCATCAGTATGCTCTGATACCAAACTGATGCGAACCCCAACCGACTTGCTTTGAAACTCAACACTTTTACGCATGGTATGCGATTCCTTGGAAAGCCAAATCAGATTTGAATAAGAAAATCTCGACCCAATAACAACCTGTGCTAGAGAACCTTGATATAATTGATGAACGCCACAAAATGGTTAGTTTTGATAAGTTCAAAACGATTCTTAGCAAGAACCGAAATTGAGAGAATTTTCTCACAAAATTTAAATTACTCAAAATTCTGAACTTTCTTTTTTTACATGAATAGCTAGGTATTTATAATGATTAGCTTACATGAAAATCCTAACTTTAACTTACTAAATAAAATAAATTTCCTAAATAAGAATAACCTTCCTAGATAAGGATAATCTTCCTAAATAAGAATAACTTCCTAAATAAGGATAACCTTTTTAGATAAGAATAAATTTCTAAATAAGATAAAAATAAAACCTAAATTAATTTTGGATTATAAGCTAATACAAAATAAGCCCAAAACTCACTAATATACTTAATTTTAATGTAAAATATACAACCCATAAATATATTATACTAAAATTAATTAGATAAAGATTAATCAAAATTTAATATGTACAGAACCTTACTTGGTATCATATCATTGGAAGTATATATATAGGCAAATAGATATCATGTGTATAAAGATAAGCATTTCCATGGTAAATCAGACAAACATCAAGACGAGTAGATCACAGAGAGCCCATGCAAAAGCAATTAAACATGGACGAGGTTATTGTATCATTAACTACACTATAATTCTATTCTTTAGTTGTACACCATGATTCTATTATTTACATCTCCATGTAACTTTTAATTTTTACCTTAATCTCTGAAAATTATCTTAAAGAGTCGGTTATATGTAGAACTCAACAAGCCCACATATAATGTCTGTGGTGCTGCTTATATGTGCTTTACTGCATCGTATTTTTTAAATACACAGATTTAACAAAGTCTCTCAACAAATACTTAAAACCATATTGCAAAATCAGAATTGCCATGTCATATCATGGTTGTGATGCATGAATCTGTGATTTGAAATCAGATAATGCTGTCAGTACAAAAATTATCCTGCACATATTTAGGATTTACTTTATAAAATTTATATTTCAATATGCTAAAATTTGAGAAAATGTTAACCAGTGTGTCTAAAGAAAGCACCCCTCATAAATCTGCAAAAAAAAAAACGATCCAGTTAATACAAACCCAACTTTATGTCAATTAGTTGGGAACACGGTAAAATTTCGAAGGAAAGAATAATCAAGTCAATGTCCAAAAGCGAAAAGTCTGTCAAGACTTAATAAGTTGTTAACGAAAAATGGTGTCAATTTCCAAGAAATATGTTTTTACATCCGGAAAGATTTAAGTCAGCAGCTTGCAGGCCTGAAGAACAATTGATATAATGGCCTTGCTAGACCGTAACTTAATCTGGAAAACTTAAGTCAGTTGCTCATAAGTTGAATGTATTTCAGATAAGTTAAAACATATAAAAAAAGGATCAATTTCAAACATCATACCTCCAACAAGTTCAGTCACAGAGCTACCATCACATATTAAAGATATCCATAAATGGATAATAACAAAATGATAAGATCTGCAAAACTACAAGACTAATGATATGTGTATAACTGAATTTCAAAGAATATGTTAAACAAGACCAAGTACGTATTGCGGCAATAGGAACTATTTGTACTTTTCATTTAGGAAACATTTAGCTTGAATCTTTTGACAGGCAGACCGAATGAACTTCTAGTGGGTAATAGATCTAACGATATGAAGGGTTTGTGCAACAAGAACATTTATTTCTCATGCCAAGCAAGTCAATTAGCTTCCTGTAACTGTAAACCCAAGATTTATGATACAGAGAACTTGCGCAACGAGATTATGAAGCAACACATACGAACCATAAAAGTGATAAAAATACCCCCCAAAAAAATGCAAAAGGATATGAAGAAGAAAGAGGAAATTCTACTGAAAAATACATTTTAGAACCAAGAAAATTGAATTAAAAAAAGAAATGGATGTCACTTCTAATTGGATGGGAACTGTTTTTGAGGATGAAGCATTTAAGACGTTCTAACTTTGAGAGAAGAGGCAAAAGTCTCTCTACCTGAAAATGCACAATTGTGGATTTTACAATCCTTGTGTTGAACTGGAAGTCATAAAAGTTCTTTCCCTTCTCTACTTGCAAGCACTCCTGTCAACACGATATATTAATTTAGCCATATTTTTATAGAATATAACATCTCCAAACAAAATAATGAATTTATCTGCAAGTGTTTTATCAGAACCAGTGAAGACAAATCTCTTTGATAAGGCAACTCAGCATTTTAGATACCATAGCCAATAGCGAAAGTAAATTGAACAAAATTAAAAAAATTCCAAAAACCAACTTTGTCAAGATCCTTGCGAGAGCGGGAAAGGTTCTCGTAGTTCTTATATTGCTTCAATCTTGTCCCCCGGTACTCATCTCTATTAAAATTAAGCCTCTCCCAAGGAATTCCTTGTATATCCTTCCCATTTCTAGCCTCCAAAGCAGAGGTATCAGTCTTTGCCTTACTCTGAAATTCACAAGCAATTACTATTATAAGATTAACAAATCAACCAATCAACGAATCATTGTAACATACCAAATCGAAATTGTCTTCAAAATCCGAGTCTATGGAATCCATATCAACATCTCTTTGAAGCTCGGGTTCAAAAAAAGGATTATCTTCAAATTCAACGATGTCGTAATAATCATCGCCGACGTATACAAGATCATCGTTGTGAAAGTGAGCCATTATCCTACAATTACAAACCGACCGTTAATTAACCAGGAAAAGAAAAACTTCAACAAAATTTTTTTTTTTCAATAATATGTAAAGCGAAAATAAATTACCTTCGAATTTTGGTACAGAGAAAAAGCAAAATATGAAAAAAAAAAAAAGGCGGTTTGCCGAGAAACAAACAGAAAATTTTCGTGCCGGAGAGAAAGATCTAAAAGGAATTGATTGTGGGTGTTAGTGTCATAACTAGGAAACAAAATGGGATAGAAGTATCTAGAGTGAGCTCTGCTAAAAAAGCGAAGAATTGCCTTGCGTCTTACTTATCGTAGTGAGTGCATGAACGAGGTAGGGTCGTGTCAAAGCGTGACCATCGGACCTACTACACGTGGATCCCACAATGTATCATGGATTAAAAAAAAATTGACGGATTCAGTGGGCTAAAGTTGAAAAAATTAGAATACTTTTTTGGGTGAAAAATTTATTTTAAAAAATAAAGTTTTAAAAATTATCGTATTTAATTTAAATTTTATTTATTTTTAAATTTTAAAATAATATTTTAAATTAATTTATTAAATATTTAAAAATTTATTTAATATTTTTTAAATTTTAAAACAATATTTTATATTCATTTTAATTAAATTTAAACATGCTCTACGTGATTTGCATAAATCGTCTTTTTTTAAAGCTGTTGTTATTTTACACCTCGGAAGGCTGTTGTGAAAGACTTTTATTATGGAAATATTTGGATAAAAAATTAGTTTTGAAAATAAAGTTTTAAAAATATCATTTTAAAAAATTTATAATATTTAATTTAATTTTTTTTAAAATTTCAAAATCACATATTAAATTAATTATCTAAATATTAAAAAAATTATTTAATATTTTTTAGATAATTTTATATTTTGAGCATTTGTCTTAAATTAGATAAAAAACTTTTAATTCTAAAACTCTATAACCTTATATAGTATAAAATAATAATATTTATATTAATTTTTTATTTAAAAATAAATAAATAGAGTATAAAGTCATTAATAATAATAAGTTCAAAAATATACTAAGTCAATTATAACCAAATTAATTAGAACTCTAATTTTTTTTTTTTATAGCTGATTCTAACGACATATAAGTTTTGAATATTTTTTTAAAACACTTTAAATGTGAGATGATTTTTTTTCTAATAATTTATATAAATTTTTATCCTATTTTTCTTAATAATTTATAGGTAATTAATATTTTTATATATAAATTATAATTATAAATTATGGTTTGATCTATAAAATTAATAATATTAATAGAAATATTTTTAGTTTCACTACTAATTATGTTTATATAAAAATTTATATATAATGTTAAGTTTATATTATTATCTTGATTAAATATAGTAAGATCAATAAAATAAGAAGTAAATGATTAAATTATAATTAATAAAATAAAAAGGTAAATTTATCTATAGACTAATTAATTCTTGATTTGAATCCATTGGAATTGGATAGTAGCCTAGTTGGTTTAAAAGTGTAGAATATTACTATAAGAAAGAAAAAAAGAAATAAGGTTGTGATTAATTAAATTTGATCTCATTTAAATCCAAAGTAGTCCATTTAGAATTGTAAAATGAAAAATTAATAAATCAAGAAAAAAATTATTATATATGATAATTTTTTTAATTAATAATAAATTTAGTATTATGAAATAATTTTTGCATATATATTATATTTAATAGCACAATAATATATTTAGATCTAACAGTTACGTACTAAATACTAATTGAAAAACTGTTCAATAACAATCAAATTTCTTAAACGTAATTATGATTGTAATTTTGAATTTAACTCCTTCAATTGACATTGCTCATTTTGATTGTTATCAGTATTAAATATATATTAATATTTTAGTTAATGCATATTATTTTGTCTAAAATAAAATATTTAAATGAAAAAAATTATTTAATATTTAATCTCAAGAATAAAATATTAATTAATAAAAGGAGATGTTAGGTCAGTGAATGGTTTGGCTGGTGAATCGTTATCCTCCATCTTGGGTCAGTGGTCATTGTACTTATGTTTTGGTCTGTAATTACTAATTAGGACCTATGCACTCGGAGGACCTTACCGGCCCATTGTAGGGTTTGGGATCGTATACATTGTCCGTTTTCGAACTAACTATGGGTCTGTTTGTAGTGTTGTTAAAGGATTAAAACTATAATATAATAAAAAGATTTTGATCTTTGAATTAAGTAATTTAAATTCTAACAATTAATTTCATGAATTTATCTCGGTCTGGAATATTTTTCTTTGCTTTTGTTGTCTCAAATCACTTGTCCACCTCAACCTTAAATACCATTCCAAGTTTATTCAGACATGTTATATCTTCTCGTTCTTCTTCTCCAATTGTTTTATTTGTTACTTCAGGTAAATCCTTTTATTTTCTTAATTCTATGTACCAATCAAATGACTTTTGACAATTATATATTATCCACCAAAATAACTACTCTCTGTCTTTCTTCCATACAAATTGTTGACGTCTCTTATATGTCAGTTACTCATACTTGTTATGTCTCTGATTTAAATAGCAATCTTCCTAATATATATATATATATTTAGTTCTTGATTTAGCTTTAAATCTTATTTCTATTGGTCAACTTCGTGACCTAGCACTTATTATCATTTTCTCTCCTATTAGTTGTTAAGTAAAAATTCTGTAGTCAGGACAATTTGTTGGAATAGGTTATAGAGTAGACAGATTATTTGAACTCATTTCTCTCTATCTTCCTCTTACCTCACATGCCTCTGCAATAATAATTATGTCTCCTTTACCTCACATGTCTCTGCAATAATAGCTATATCTTCTTTATATTAGTGGCATTTTCGATTAGATCATGCATCCTCTAACTTGTTAGGAACATCAAATTTTAAATCTTTTGATTGTTGAAATTGTCAATTAGCTAAATAAATTATTTTTTTCTTTATTACTAGTCAATCTACTTGTAGTATTTCATTTGGTTTAATCCATTCAAATATTTGGAAACCTTTTTCCAACAAATTATTAGTGGTTATTGTTATTGTTATTTTATTTATTGATGATTATTCACGTTTTACTTGAATTTATTTTATAAAACATAAATTTAAATTAATTTTTCTACTATGATCAAAATTTAGTTTTCTCATACTATTAAAATTCTTCATGCCAACAATGCTATGGAATATAAAGATTCAGTCTTACTTTAATTGGTACCTTGTTCCAACGTTCTTTCCTCATATTTTTTTAAAAAATAGTCATACTGAAAGAAAACATTATCATATTTTAGCCTATGTTCATGCCCGACTTCTCTCTACTGCTTGTCCTGAAAATTTTTGAGGGGAAGCAGCTCTTAATTATCGCTATGTATACTATAAATCGTGTTCTTACCCCAATTTTAAATGAACTTTTCCCTTTTGAGCTTCTCTACGCTAAGCCTCCTGTTTATTTCTCTATAAAATTTTTGGTTGTTGCTTTGTCCTTTTACAACTTCATGAGCAAACAAAATTAGAACTTCAAGCTCTAATTTGATTAAAAACAACGGAGACATGGAAGTTATCACTTACCATTGAAGTTAAATAATCGGGACATTGAAGTTAAACATCCAGTTTTGCTTCTTATGGGACAAAAAAAGACTGGAATTGGAAATGGAAGTTAAACATCCAGTTTTGCTTCTTATGAGACAAAAAAAGACTGGAATTGGAAGATCAATAAAATATCTAGTTGCATTCCAAAGTATGAAGTTAAATGCTAGGAAGAAATAAAGGCGCCCCTTGATTTTTGATTTTTTTTTAAATTTAATTTTTGAATTTTTTTTAATATTTAGCATAAGTGCGCCTTCATTGTCCTGTTTTTTATCCAAAAGCCATGAATTTTATGAAATCTATTTACATATAGCGTGAACCTTTTTTTTTTTCAAGATACAAATAAAAAAAAATATTCTTTCGGTTTGTTTTAAAGTAATAGTTTAAATTTTCAAGAATTCTTAGTCAACTTAACTGACAATGAATTTGAAGTTTTATCTTTTTATTAGATTTGTAAATTTTTTATTTTTATTCTTTATTTGAATTCATTATTTGTGTTGGAATATTTTCAGTAAAATTGAATTTCCTCCTTATTTTTTTATGAGAACATATTTGAAAGAATTGAATTTTTTAACTGGAACATTAGCCAAATAAATAAATAAATTTACTTGTATCTAATTCTCCTTCTCACTAATTATACCTTAGTTTTTTGATAGTTAAATCTTGAGTAATTCGTTTATAAAAATTCTATTTCAAGCATCGAGTATTGACTAGGCCATATATATAATAAACTCATTTTTTGTTAGGATTTAAATTTATATAATTTTTAGAATAAGGATAAAATATATGGTTTAAAATTACAAATCATTACAGTTTTATACACTAAATACATATATAAAAATTTATATTATAGTTGTGAACTGAAAATTGTACCCCTTTGAAAATTTATGCATTTGCCCGTGGGAAGAAAGGTGTAATTGAAATGGAGCTATATCCTTGTGAGCATCTTAGCAGAGATAATGAAGATGGTTTAATGGTGATAGATGAAGGGATTCATTTCTTGATTGTTGGATCCAAAGAATATCCACTCTCTATCATTGTTTGATATCTCAAACTTTGTGTTGTTGCAGCATATAAATTCAGCTGCCATTACTGGATTGAAAAACTTAATATGTATCCAATTTTTAATCCAATAAGTTGACTCTAATCTTTCTCCATTAAATATTCTCTTGAAATTAATGCTATCATATTGATCATATATATACAAGTCAGTTTAAGCAAGTTTTTAATATTTGTTATTTTCAGAAAAAAAAAATGAATCTTGGATTGTTTGCATTTCATTAAAAAATATAATTTACTTTAATTTATGATATTTAAGAAATATCATGATATTTTTAAATATAAATTTTATCTCTTCCCATGAAACTAGACAAGCTGAATATATCCACTAGAGAGAAAAAGGGCAATAAATAAATAAAAGAGAATCAATCATATTTTGTCATGTTATATACAAATTCAGTTCACCAATCCAAAAGGCACTGTCTCCTGTCCAAAAAAAAAAAGGTTTATCTTGTGCGGTACAGAACACCAAAATAATTCTTGAAGCAATATACATAAGAGTAGGGCAAGTTTTGTCATTTTCCTTGCAAGTGATTAGTCTATCTCATTAGTAAGCATCTATGACCTTGTTGGTGGACCTGAAAAAGCTGACTTCAAAAAGTTGCAATCCCTAATTTTTTGATAATTTCATAAATTCTCTTTCTAAATGTACTTAGGCAACTAAAATAAAAGTTAAAATGTATGTTCTTCTCTAATTTTTTTAATATAATCCATTCTAAATCAATATAATGTTTTTTTTTTGGTAAAAAGCAATGTTAACCCTTGTTACATATAGGGGTAATTTTTAAGGAAAAATACCAAAAATAAAATAAAATTATGCTTGCTTGAAATTGTTGTTGACTGTGTATTAAAAATTTATATTTCTGTTCTATAAAAGGGGATCTCCACCTGCATATGAATTCCCATTGTTTTTTTTTTCATAAAATGGAGATCCAAAACCAAAATCTATGTTTATTAACCTTCCTGCAACTAATCACTTGTCTCCTCTTCATCTTTACCGAATCAGCTCAGCCACCATATGCTTGTGATTTTTCTAACCCATCAACAAAGTTATACCCGTTTTGCCAAACTTCACTACCCATTAGCCAAAGGGTTCAAGACCTTGTTTCAAGACTCACATTAGATGAGAAAATCTCCCAACTTGTTGATACAGCAGCTGCAATTCCTAGACTTGGCATCCCTGCCTATGAATGGTGGTCTGAAGCATTACATGGTGTTGCCTTTCTCCCTGATGTTAGCCAAAGACAAGGCATCCATTTCAATGGAACCATTAAATCTGCTACTAGCTTCCCTCAAGTCATTCTCACTGCTGCTTCATTTGATCCCCATCTTTGGTATCGCATTGGTCAAGTAAGTTAAATTTCATTACTTTCTGCTAATTAGGCTTTACATTTCAAACTCGCAATATCACAATTTTGGATACAATTCTAGCATTAATTAGATTATGACTGTAATTCAAACTTGTAATCTCACAGATCTATATACAATTCTAATATTAAAAAACTCGCAATTTTACATTCCTGGAAATGACTCGGTACAGTTGAACCGAAATTCATTAATTAGCAGTCGTACAATTGTTGTTTTTATGATTTGTTATAATGAAAAATATACATGAATTAGGTGACTGGGAAAGAAGCTAGAGCAATATACAATGCAGGACAAGCAATAGGCATGACATTTTGGGCACCAAATATAAATATATATAGAGATCCAAGATGGGGAAGAGGACAAGAGACACCTGGAGAAGATCCAATGGTTACAGGGAAATATGCAGTGGCATTTGTTAGAGGAGTTCAAGGGGATTCTTTTGAAGGAGGGGCACTTGGCGAGCATCTTCAAGCTTCAGCTTGTTGTAAACATTTTACTGCTTATGACTTGGATAAGTGGAAAAACATGACCAGATTCATCTTTAATGCTCAAGTAAGTTCCATTAATGGCTATTTTGCTAGACAATATTCTTTAAATCTTAATTAGTTTTCTTAATTATCTTATGCTTTAAGATCGAGATTCCTCATTGGTCCAAGGGCTTGATAGGCTTAAATAGTAGTTTAATAAAATAATAATAATAAAAGAAAACTAGATTGGTGGGAAACCCTTTCTTGGTTTCCTGCATTTCTACGTTTTCAATTTAACTATTTGTGTTTTGAATTGTTTAAAATTTCTGATTTTCTAATTTCTATGTTGAATCATTGACTATTTATTTCTCCTAACAAGTCAAAAAATGTACAATTTTTATCAAACTCCCTTAATAAATTATTATTGTTGTTTTGTTGTTGCTCAAGTTGCTCTTAAGACTTTGCGGTAAAACTTATCAACCACATCACTCACAGAAGCCAATACATTATTTTGAGGTTAGGTTACATTGCAAGATTTAGCTGATACATATCAACCTCCATTTCAAAGTTGCATACAAGAAGGAAAAGCCAGCGGGATAATGTGTGCTTATAATCAAGTTAATGGAGTCCCAAACTGTGCAGATCACAACCTTTTATCTAAAACAGCTAGAGGACAGTGGAACTTTCAAGGGTAAAGCACAAAACAAATTATTAATCAGTTAATGACATTTTAAGGGAATTTTGCTAGTCCTGTAATTAACACAAGATATTGCTTGTTCTATAAACGGAAAAATAATCAGGTATATCACCTCTGATTGCGATGCGGTCTCTATAATTTATGATGATCAGAGGTATGTTCAATCACCAGAGGATGCAGTTGCAGATGTACTTAAAGCAGGTATAGTTCCCATGGTACTATATTTTTGTGCATCAGATAGAATCGTCTCCAGGCTGTGAGGTTGTGAATGCGAACTCCAGTCTAACCTTAACTATTTAGATTGATAGTTCTCACATGATTTCTAACTTTTTAGTGCGGACAAATTGTAGGAATGGATGTGGACTGTGGTAGTTATTTGCAGAATTATACAAAATCAGCAGTTAAAAAGAAGAAAGTAGCAGAATCTGAAATCGACAGAGCCCTTAAAAACCTCTTCGCCATTAGAATGAGATTAGGACTATTCAATGGCAATCCAACTAAACTGCTTTATGGCAACATTACAGCTGACCAAGTTTGTTCTCAAGAACATCAAGCTTTAGCTCTTGAAGCAGCTCGAGATGGCATTGTTTTGCTTAAGAACTCAAATAAGCTTCTCCCACTTTCAAAAACAAAAACTACATCCCTTGCGGTTATCGGTCCCAATGCTGATAATTCTTCAACACTTGTTGGAAATTATGCAGGTCCCCCCTGCAAAACTGTTACACCATTGCAAGGATTGCGTAATTACATTAAGAACACTGAATATCACCCAGGTTGCAATACAGTTGTTGCGTGCTCCTCAGCTACAATCGACCAAGCAGTAAATATAGCAAAAGAGACGGATCAAGTAGTGTTAGTCATGGGACTTGATCAAACTCAAGAAAAGGAAGAACATGATCGTATTGACTTGGTGCTCCCAGGGGAGCAGCAGAAGCTTATAACCAATGTGGCACGTGTTGCGAAGAAACCTGTTATTCTTGTGCTTCTTTGTGGAGGACCAGTAGACGTATCTTTTGCAAAATATGATAAAAATATAGGTAGCATTTTGTGGGCTGGCTATCCAGGTGAAGCTGGAGGAACTGCACTTGCAGAAATAATTTTTGGTGACCACAACCCAGGTAACACTTCCACAGTGTTATATAATATATTATTATTATTATTATTATTCTTTTTAATAATATCAAATCAATGGTGCTCACCATGCTGCTATGCAGGAGGGAGATTACCAATGACTTGGTATCCACAAGATTTCACCAAGGTACCAATGACAGACATGAGAATGCGGCCATCTACAGGATATCCAGGCCGCACTTACAAATTCTACAAAGGCAAAAAAGTTTTTGAATTCGGTTATGGTCTAAGTTACTCGAACTACTCCTATGAACTTGTCTCATTTACACAAAACAAGATTTGCTTAAGATCAAAGAACGATCAAAAGGTTCAAAACTCAAATCCCATAAGTTACAGGCCAGTTTCAGAATTAGGCGAAGAACTCTGTGAAAAGAGCAAGTTTTCAGTTACTGTAA
The DNA here is from genome assembly GCA_948193065.1 of Aleurites moluccanus. Lineage (NCBI taxonomy): Eukaryota > Viridiplantae > Streptophyta > Magnoliopsida > Malpighiales > Euphorbiaceae > Aleurites > Aleurites moluccanus. The sequence continues at coordinate 10,986 of CANXYC010618897.1, read as the reverse complement.
GAGTTCAAAATCATGGTGAGATAGAAGGCAAGCATCCAGTATTACTTTTTGTGAGGCAACCAGAGCATGGAATCGGGAGGCCAATGAAAAAGTTGGTGGGATTTCAAACTGTGAAACTTAATGCAGGGGAGAATGTGGAAATTGAATATAAGCTTAGTCCTTGTAAGCACCTCAGCAGGGCTAATGAAGATGGTTTGATGGTGATAGATGGAGGGTCACAATTCTTGAATGTTGGAGATAAAGAGTATCCAATTAGCATAATGGTTTGAGACTTAGAAACAATTTTTTAATCACGGATGATGTTTCAACTGATGAACCAGAATCCTATCATAGGATAAATTTGGCTTCCATCAATGGATTGCCAATTTCAAATGTCCAAGACAAATAATGTCATATTTGAGCTGATCTATTTTTATTTTTTAAAATAAAAGTTGCAGAGCTTATGAGAGTAAAAACTTGTAATATACATGAATTTATTTATATATATAATGGTGGGGTATTACAGCACATGCATTGTAGCCATTCGGGAATTATCCCTGAAAAGACAGAAATACCAACGTATTGCTGGCCAATAATCCAGTCCTTTGTGGCTTCTTGTTTCCTTACATAACTACTGGTAAACCGCAGGAATAGTATAAACTTTCTACGAAGAACATGAAGTACTTGAAATTGAGCATGAATTTCAAGACTTCTTCACATGATATTATTCCATTATTTTACAACAATTTATGCCCATACCTTTTATATTAGGTAGTTGTACTGTTCTAAAATGGTCCTCGATTACAGTCCACATATGCAATGCCCATTGATGGCCCATAAACGTTTGATAATTTCAATACTTCCTAAAGGTTTTGATATTAGTTTATTTGTCAATTGCAACAGCAGCAACATAGAAATACATCATAGCTAGGACTTTGTCTCACAAGATAATTAGATAAAGGACCTTAAAGTCCAACTTTAGCGAGCTATGAAAAGGATTTATATAGCTGACCTCAATCAATTGGGATTAAAGATCCGTGGTCTGATTTGAGATTAAAATTTTGCTCTATGAAGAAACATGAAAAGTTGATTAAAATTTTGTTCTACAATGTACAACAAGTGATGCAGAACAAGTAATCCCCTGATGCGAACCTTGAAGATGATTCTTGCAAGGTTGCTAGGATCACATTATCCCCCATCATCGTCTTAAACATCTAAGCTGAGGTGTATCTGCCACCAGCCATATGGTCAGTAACAGAATCAGAAATGAAATATACACTATTAATACATGAGATTCTCTAGCCAGGGAGCAGTAGCTGACACTTACAGCTTTTCTGTCACTGCTGAAGGTGGCAACAATAAAACCAGGATCATCTTTCAGTTTCCATGTCATTGCAGGAACAGTCACTTCAAATGTCCCATCTGAGTGTGTGTGATCACAAAATTCATGGGTATGTGCACTGAAAATGATCCTGAAAATAATTGTGGATGCCATAGTTAATCAGTATACAGGAAGAGCTGGGAAAGAAGATACTAAAAGGCATAGATGTGAAGCAAATAAATGAGCAAAAAAGGATCAGAAGTTCAGAACCAGTGACATTGAGAATATACAAGGCATCCCTTCATCAACAGTATAAGTATCTCTTTATATGTCTCGTACATTTATGATCATCAAGTGAAAATAGTTTCAACCACATATTCTCTTCAATGAGTAAAGCATGCCATTTAGCTCATGAACAAGAAGATTCACAACATCCCCCGACAGTACTTATGCACCAACTCATAACAATGACAGCACAAATACACATATATAAGAAAAGAAGGAAGCAAGAAAAAGATTTGAGATTCAATGAGAAATTACCTTGGTTTTAGCGCTTGAAAAATATATTCAGTAGCATTTGGCGGGACAATATGCAAAAATCATATGGTCCACTATCAATAAATCCCCTGAAGTAAAGACAGGAAATTTTAAGAAAGAGAATTTCCACTCTTCCAACAATCTAAATCATGTTCAGCAATTTAAAAGGCAAAATAAAAGGCACAAGCAAACACAGTAAAATGGCTCAACATATCAACACTATATTATTAAAATTGCAAAATAAAACCTCATTTCATCCAAATCCTTTGATGAAACACTGTCTTCCCATCCTATATAACTTGTTTATAAGAAAGATGTTCATGATATCACCAGAACTCTAGCAAAGTGGGAATTCCATACCAAATTTAATAATTTGGAATCTTGGATTTTGGAACTCAACTATCACATAGAGGTTTCATAACATATTGATAATTCCCTATCCAACTGATAGTCAATAATAAATAAGCAAACTATCATCACAGTAAAAGTGTAAAAAAGCTCATGAAAATTATAATCCCTACTGAGTATTGCCATCAAGAAGTTGCTTCGAGAATGCAATTAAAAGTTCATTAATTTTGGAAAATTTTGAAATCCCACTTCTAGTTACTAGTAAAAAATACCATTGATTACTTAACTAATCAATTAATCAAACATTAACCCAAAAAAAAAAGTTACCTTGAAGAACTTGGACATGTAATAGTCCCTAAAATAATGATTAAAAAAGCCAGCTTCGGACCCAAAGAGTAACAAATTGGCGACAATCATGACTTTCAAATCCTCGTCCCGGATTCTTCTCTTTGACGGCGTCGGAGGAGCTGCTGCTAGGTACGACGTTGCAAGAAGGAATGGAAACCCATTCTTCGTTGAGGAAGAGAAACGCGCAAAAGAGGAGAAGAAGCAAGATTGGTTTCCAATTCCATGTGGAAAGTTCCATAGTAGTGTTGTTGATTGGAACACGGAAGATAGAATCTAGGGTTTCTGTTAACGGCCATTGTTGTTTTCGATTGTTGACGCTATCATTTCTTTGCTAAGAAGATTGAGATCGAATTGCAATCCTACACTTTCAATTTCAGATACAGTACTATTCGGTGGCCTAAAGTTCGTTAGGTTCAATTTTCCACGTGGACTTTTTTTTTTTCAAATAAAGTAATTAAGGAAGCTTCCATCACAAAAGGCAAAATACAAAAAGAAGTAGAAGAAGAAGCTTCCGATTTAGAAAACAAAAGGACTTTAAATATAAGAGGTGCTTTATAATGCATTCTTATTTTTATTTTTTTCATATTATTAATATGATTTAAAATTAATAAAAATTAAATAAATTAAAAAAAAATTAATAGTATTATTGTTATATTAATCAATTTTTTATATGGTTTTATTTTTATAGCTGTAAACTTTATCATAAAAAGAATTACTTACATTATATTATAGTTAATGATAAATCTATAAATTTTTATTTTTTTATCAATATAGACAAAAAATATATACATATAAATAGATATAAGAAAAATAAATAGAGATAAATTTATCAATATTGATAATATTATGCATATATATATATAAAAAAAATAAATATATTTAATATATTTTTTGATAAATTAAATTAAAATTTCTAAAATACAAAAAAAAAAAAAAAAATTAGAGTTGAAATCAATCATATTTTATTATTTTATAAAAATAGAACTATTGAATATAATCTAATAATTATATTAATGAAAAAATTTTATATATACAAAATCTTCAAAGAAAAAATATTAAATTTACAATAGACAAATGAAATAAATTTAGTTGATAATAGAATTTTTTATCATTAAAATAATAATATATAATTCAATTTCAATCAAATTAATTGAATATAATTTTGATAAAATTAAATATATAATAATTAAATAAAACATTTTTGATTTTTTTTTAGGAAACCTTAATAAATTTTGTAGAAAAAATTTAATCTAAAAAAGACAAAATAGAGTTTAAATGTATATAAATAAAATTATCTTAAAAATTGACTAATATAACAATAATGTCATTAAAATTTTTAAACTATTTAATTTTTAATATTTTGTCACAGATTTTAATAATATGATTAAGATAAAAAAAAAATGCAATAAAATTATTATTAAAAGAGTGCTAAGAACTTTCTTCATTTATTGTTTTTTTTTTATTTTTCTATATTATTAATACATGTGTTATGATTTAAAACTGACAACAATTAAATAGATTGGTATTATTGTTATATTAATAAACTTTAAGGATAGTTTTATGTTTAAATTTTTAAACACTATTATAAAAAAAAAAAATACTTCAATTATATTATAGTTAGCGATATATTCATAAAATTTTATTTTTTTCTCAATGCAAACAAAATATATACACATATAAGTATATATATATATAAAAAAAAATTATTAATATTGACAATATTATGTATATGTATATAAAAGAAAAATAAATATATTAAATATATATTTTTGATAAATTAAATTAAAATTTTTAAAATGAAAAAAGAGATGCCGAGAGTTGAAACCAATCACCTTATAATATTTTATAAAAATAGGACTATTGATATAATTCCATGATTATATTAAAATGTTTTCTACTAGAACATTAAAAAGAATTTTATGTACAACGTTTTTAAACAAAAAAGCTATATTTACTAGAGAAAATAAAATAAACTTAGTTGGCAATAACTTTTTTTATTAAAATAATAATATTTAATTTTTTTGAAATTAATTAAAATAATAATATTTAGTTAATTTTAATCAAATTAATTGACTATAATTTTGAACAAATTAAATATATAAAACTAAATAAAAAAATTTTGATTTTTTATTTGAAAAAATCTTAATAAGTATAGAAAAATTTTTGAGCCTAAAAAAAATAAAGTAGGGTTTAAAATTATATGAATAAAATTATTCTAAAAATTGACTAATATAATAATAATGTCTTTTTTTAATAATTTTAAATCATATTACATGTTTTAATAATATAAAAAAAATAAAAAAATGTAATATAGAGAAATTTTTTAACACTCTTTTAGTTATTATTAAGGTTTATGTCCCCATAAATATTAATAATAAAAAATTATTTTTTCGCATACTATATTAAATTCATCTTCTTATTTTTATTAAAAACACGTCATTCAGTTCGAAATCAAACCCATAAATTTTTCGATTTTGAATTATTTTATAATAAATAATAGATCATTTATTAAAGTAATAGTAACCATATTCACATGCTTTTAAATAATATTTTTTTAATAAAATTACTTTATTATTATTCAAATTTGTAATATTTTCTATTAATATATTTAAATATATTTTAACATCCTTCAAATATTTATATTTTTTATTCAATAAAAAAAAATTATTTTTAGTATAAATAAATATTCTAATATTTTATTCTTGATCTTGCACATTACAATTTTGGCATTTAAATAGTTATCTATACTAATATGTGCCAAATATATTACTAATAAAATGTCAAATAAATTTTAAAATAATTAATCAAATTTTGGTTTAATTAAATTCAATGATCAGAAAATAATAAAGAGACCAAAATCAATTAGAGATTACTTTAGTAAGGGCTAATATTTTTTATATGACTGATTCTGTTTTTTCAATTATATCCATTTTTTTTAATTTTATCAATTTATTCTATATAATTTTATATTAGTTTTAGTTGTATTTAAAATTTTTTGTATGTGTGTAATTATATCCAACTGTTAACTTAAAATAACAGAAACTATTTATTTTTCTGTGATTTAAAATTCTTCTGAATATCATAACATAAATATATAATGAACTATTATTAACTTCAACACCTTTTTTGTTTTATTACCTTTTAAGTTGCGTTTCCAAATTTTTTTCACTTCTTTCAATAATACTTGTATTTTAGGGATAAAATTAGAAAATTATTTTTAAGTAGATGGAGAAAATTTTTCAATATAAAAATTTGGATTTGAGTAAGCTGATAAAATTTTTTTTATGTAAAAATTATATTTAGATGGATTAGGTGAGAAATTTTTATAAATTAATAAAATTTATTTTTTATTTGAAAGTGTTTCGGACGAAAACAGAGTTTTGAAAATATCGTTTTAATAAAAGTTATCAACTGTATTTTTTTTTAATTTCAAAATAATTTTTTATTTTTACACTTAAATATTTTAAATATCATTTAACATTTTTTAAATTTTAAAACGTTGTTTAAATGTCTATTTTAAATTTAAATCACTGTATGACTTCGTTTTTATATACTTTCAAGTTGCATATTTAAAAAGAATTACTTTGATTTAGAAATTTTAATTTTTATTAATATAATATTTTATTATAATAATTTTTATGTGATTTTTATGTTATTAATTACACTTGCCTAAAGATAAGTAGCTAGATAACTAATAATTATAAATGATATCAAAATTGAGGATAGAATTAATAAATTTTTAAAGTTAGACAAAACTAAAAAACTATAAAAATTTGATAATATATGATATAAAAGTATTACGTCTTTTAAAAATCTAATCAACTCTTTGCTTATCACATTAAATTTATTTTATTCATTAATCTTATTAAAGATAGAAAATTCACATTCGAAAATAGAGATTTTAGACAATTTGCAAACAGAGCCGAACTTAGAAGGCAAGCTGGACTGCATGTGCGGCCGCTCATGCTTTATGAGATCTGCGAGATATTGGGCCCTACTTCTTATGTATGACCCGATGTCGTTGTTCATATATATATATATATATATATATATATATTCAACAGGGATGTTAAAATAGTCAATATCATATATATATATTTATTTATTTTTGTTTTTTAAAGAAAAAAAAAATTATGCTCTATTTATTTGGAACCTTTTATACAATGAGCTTGAAATTTGAAAAATTCTTTAAATAATTGGTCAATAACGATGTATGCAAATGCTGGTGCTCGGATTAAAATGAAATCGATCAAATTAAATAAATTAAATTAAATCAAAATTTATGATTTTATAATTATTTAATTTAATTTTAATTTAAAAAATAAAATAAATTAAAGATTTAGTTTAATTTACAATTTAAACTTTAAATATATTTAATTTTATTTTATATACACTCATATATTTTTTTTAATCTAATATTAATTTATAATTTAAAAAATATCATTCATGTAAATTAATTAAAAATAAATTAAAAAATATATAATTTTTTTAAAAAAATATAAATTTTGGATGTGTTAATTAATGAAATAAATAAATTTTATGTTACATATTAATTTTTTTTTGAATTTTTTTTTATTATCGACACTAATATATAATAAAATAATATCGATTTATAAAAAAATATATTTAGTTTAAAATTGACAAATTGAAGATAATTAAATTGATAATTTAATTATAATATTAATTTAATTTAATTTGAATTTTTTTTAAATTAAATAAATTAATTTAATTTAGTAAAAATTGTTCAAACCGACTAACACCACCTATTCTCCCATTCTCTTCTCTTTTACTGGAGCCTCTCTCCTTCAATAAGCTCATGGGCTGTTGATGGCTTTCTTTGTCCAGCAGCAGTCCCCTTTTATTTTTAATATTTTTATTAATTTTTTAATTATAAATCTCATAGATTTAAGGTTACATAGCTTACTCTTTTAGATCTATAATTTTTATTATTATTTTTTAGGTATTTTAATTTTGCATATGAAGGCTTTTTTAAAATGGATTACCAGTTTTAGCCTTGTAATATATGGCGGGGATATTTTTTTATGCTTGAATGATGAGGATAATACAAAAATTTGAGAAAATCATTAATTCAGCGTATCGGATTGATGTGGGCAATGTTGAAATCACCAGTTTGTGGATGATATCGAAAACTTGACTTGATTTACAATTTTACGGCGTTTTAATGGATATTATTGATCTGCTTTCCACGATAATAGAAAATAACAAAAATAATTTTTGCTCGTTTTATGAACTTATTTTTTGAAATGCAAGTATATAATGCCCAGTTTTTTAATAAATATTATAACAGCATTTATTAAAAGCAGTTATTTTAAATAAAATATAATTATAAAATAATTATTTTATTATTATAAAAAAATTAGATAAAAAAATATTAATAAAATTATATTTCGTTATAATTAGTAGTATACTAAAACTTCATTTGATTTAACTGTTCATAATAGCTGTTAACTGTTAACTCGTGACTGTTATCTAATAATTGATTGTTATAAATATTTGATAAAATTATTATTAACTATTAGCTATTGATATGTTTAATAATTATTAAAAATAAATATTAATATTTATTTTTTTATTTAAATATTATTAGTATAGATAATTTAATTTTTTATTTAAATAAGTTTGAATTTTTTAAAAAAATTTTAATTTGAATTTTTTTAAAAAAATTTTATTTTATTTTATTTTAAAAAAATTCTAAATAATAATTATTTTACTATCTAACAGTTAATAATTATTATAAAAAAAATAATCAAAATGGTTTGATTCAATTTTTAATAATAAAAAATTAAAAATTACATAAAATTTTTTATGATAAATCAAAATCTCAATTTTTCATTTATTTTATTTTTAAAGAGGCAATTGTTATGAAAATCAATAATAAGTACGCTTCAGATTTTGCAAAACAAGATGTATTACTGTTATAATGTACGACTCGCTCAGAGTTGACTTCACCTCCATTGTTAATTACTCACTCACCATTGTCATTACCACTAGCAGAATAATTGAAAACCATCATTGCATGCTTTAGGCATGTAATGGATTTTTATTTCTTAATAAATACTTACCAACTACACAGAGAGCCAACACCAAACACGCCATTGATAGTTTTTTTTTTTATCAGATATATTTATATAATGTGGCTAAATAAATTTTCAGATCAATTTTTATATATTTATTTATTAAATTAAATTTTATGATTTTGCTATAATTAGAGAATTTATTATTAAAGAAGAATATATAATGGATATGCGTTATTTTAAATGTTTAATTTTTATAATTCTCTTAATCCATAATTTTTCGTATGATTTAAAATTCAATGAATTAATTAATTTTATTTAATTTTGATTAAAATTAAAATTCATAATTTATATATTTTAAAAATAATTTTAATATTATTAAATTAAAAATTTATTATTAATACGCACCAAATTTAATTGACTTTTTTTTATATTAAATTACGTAGCAAGACAATTCAGAAATTTCATCGTTGCTTAGTGAATTAATATTTTTGTATAAAATACTGTATCATTTTATTGTGAAAATGAAAAAATTGGACATAATAGTAATTACATATAAAAAATAAAATATTAATTTATTAATTTCAAATCAATTAAAAATTTATTATTCATCCGTGGAGCCCTTATATATCTTATAATAGATTGTAATTGGCAGCAGAATTTTGAATAGTGCAGAAAATTGGGTAGTTGATATATATATATTTGGCAATGATATTAAAAAAAAAATGAAGAAAGAAAAATTAGGCAATGTTTCCATAATGGCCAATTGGCCATGATTTCATTTAGCATCTATTCGGCCTAAGTTTTGAAATATGATTTGTCACCGTCTAAAACACCTCCGAAAATGATACATATATACATATATATGGTCACCATGCATGTGATTCTTGTTTGGTTATGAAAATGCCTTTCCTTACCATATATATATAATTAGAAATACTAATCCCTAGCAAAATAAATAAATAAAAGCAATATATGAATTTGATTCAAATAGTTAATATCTCAATTAAACCCCTGAAGTTGAACCAAAACTAATAGCATGGAGGCTAAAGAGTTTCAATCTTACTACTTAAATTATGCTACTTAAATTATGCGTTCAAATATGTTATAATTATAGTAATTTAGCTGGCTAAATTACACTCATTGTCTCTGAACTCAACTTTTAATTCATCGTTATTCCTAAATTTTGATTTATCGCCCAAAAATTCTCCGACTTCAATTTTATTTTACCGGTTGCCCTTCTGTTTGCTTTCCGTCAAATCGTCAGACGAAAATATGACGTGGCTCATATTTATTAATTTTAAACCTTTTATTTCCACTTCCAAAGCTCCACGTAAGCTCCCCTCCCCTCACCCAACCACAATCCACGCGCCCAACAGTTACCGATGTTATCTTAACTGCTCTCTCTTCCATTCTCCTTCCCCAACGATGCTGTAATTTGAAGTTGCTATTAATTGATTATGAGAGTTTTTGCTTTGAAAATCAAAGTGTCTCTGTCTTTCTTCGCCTCTTTCTTTTTGTTTCTTCTCTTTGGTTGTGATTAGGCTTTCTGGAGCTGTTGTTTTAGCTTTTATAAAGGGTAAAGTAAAATAAAATAGAGTTGAAAACAAACAAAAGGGGAAAATTTTTTAAATTTGTGAATCGAAAAAAAGGAGGAAAAAATTATGGAGTAGATTCTGAGTTGTGTGGGAGTAATAGATTTTGAGATAATTACCCATTAATCCTGAGGTACAGAGTGGTGGTGGACCTGCATTGATGATGGATAGCAACCTTCCAGGTAAGCAATTAACTAACAAAAAAGTTTTTTTTTTTACTGTCAATTTTGTTGGGTTGTGGGTTGTGCAGGATTGTGGGTATTGTGGTCCTACTATGTCAACCAGACGCTATATATATATATAGTTTTATCCCCACAACCATTGAATACATGGTATTTTATATATGTAAAAAGGTTACATGCATAAAGCTCGTGAAAATAGGTTTTCATGCATAAAAGAGGAATGTTTTAGGGTTTTCATGTTGCACTAGTTTAGGCTTCTATATTAATTGATTATATTTTAATTTTAATTGCAGATCCTAGTGATTACTTCACCATTGTTATCCATTTCAATGGTGTTTTTGGAGACTATGGCTATTTTGATGGAGAAGAAACAAGTCTTATAAACTGTCATGTGGACAGATTGTCATTGATTCATCTAGATGTGAAGCTCCAACAAATTTGTGAAATTGAAGGATGTTGCCAGTATTACTGGAAGAGACATAATTGAGATTTTCATACTCAATTAATATTGCTTGAGAATGACAATGATGTGTAAGCTATGGGTTATCATGGAGCTGAGTGTGGGCAAATAGACTTGTATGTGAAGCATTTAGATGATGAGGAGTTGGATGAATTGGTTGATCCCCTACCTAAACCCAGCA
>CANXYC010618737.1:0-14206 GCA_948193065.1 Aleurites moluccanus | reverse complement strand
ATTTGTTTTGCTTAAGCTATATTAAGCTTATTTGTGTATGCATGCCATATAGTTTTATTTATGGGTTCTTCGTGGTATTGGTAGCATCAGCATCACCCGTACCCTAGGACCGTCATGGCTCCTAAGTTGGGCTGTGACACTGCAAAAACAAACCCCTTGCCCCTACCAGTTGCTGACTATCCTACTGATGGACTTTGCCCTGCTGGTCTGCCTTTGTCTGTACTCCCTCTACCCATCTGTACTGATGGTTAGGATGATCCTGCCTTTGAAGGCTGTGAAGCTCTCAGCATATGGCAATCTCTGTAAATATGCCCAAATTGTCCACATCTAAGGCATGCCCCTGATATGATATGACATGCCCTTGAATGTCTCCTCCCGCAGAAAGTACATATGGGCAATGCTTGTCACGACCCAACTCGGGAGCCGCAACGGTCCTAAGGTACGGGTGATGCCTAAGCTACCAGTACCATGAAGAACCTAAATGATTGTACTATATGGCATACAATTCACATAAACAACTTAAATAGCTTAATAATGTTGCAGAAAATTCGACAACATCTCCTCTATAATATGGCTAAGCCCAGTTAAAAAACATGTAAATAACACTTCCAATATTCATCAACATCAACACTCAAGTCAATGATCCCTTTGGATCTCTAATGGGAACTCAATATATACATATCTATATATCAAGTCATTTCCATACATAGCATATCATATATATATCCATAGTATAATTATTATGCAAGACTATAAAGATGCAAACACACACATATAATATACATGCCACTCCTTAATTTACAGTACCATGGAACCTCTATACTGTACAAAAATTTACATATACTTTTGGAGCTTGGTTATTACATGTTCAGCTAGTACAATTCTAAGGCAGGAGTGGAAGATGCCAATGGAATGCGTGCCTCACTGTAGACCTAAAAATTGTAAACCACTAAGGGGTGAGTATAAAAATACTCAGTGAATTAAAATGTATAAAAATGCAGTAAATGATCATGAAACCATGGTTACCCATATATGGCCTGTAGAATCAATATAAGATATCAAATAAATAGTAAAAGAAGTATCTGTATATGTATCCATATAGGTATCCATAAAAGAATCCATATAAGTATCCAGATACATATCCATATAAGTATCCAAATACACATGTCCATATAAGTTTCCAGTGTACAAGTCAACACACATATGATATAACAGGATTGGGTTATTTCTGTAATTTAGTACTCAAGCACTATCATAAAGTGCACTAGGGAATATAACATCCCTCCCTAGTAGGGGTCCTATAAACACATTAACCATGTAAGGGATATTTTTCCTATGACTAGAGAATATAACATCCCTCTCTAGCAAGGGTCCATAAACACCAGTGTACACACAGTCGATGGAATTTACCCGCTATACCATCGAGATAGCCCTGTTATAATATCATATAGGTGTGTCTTCAAATAACAGTAAATATAGCATATTTATATCTCATATTACTGTAGAATAATCATATATACATATATGAAGAATAATAGAACAAAATTGAAAGATGTCAAAAAAATGCCCAGCGGGGCCCAGTTGCGCTGCCGCAACTAGCACTTGCCGTTATGGGCCCGTTTTGGGATTTTTGAGTAGTTTCTGGTTAACTATGTTACCAAAGGAATTAGGTGGGCCATGAGGTACCCTTTTAAAGCTTAGGTCAAGACTAGATGATTGGGCCAAGTGGTGTCCCAATTGGATTTATGGATTTCATTTTATAGACAGACAAAGTTTAGGTCATTTTAGGTCATTTCGGTGGGCTTATTTACAGGCCAATTTGCACTGTATGTACTATAAAATATCAAATGTTGTTTTATCAGTCCAAATGACTTTTTATATGATATATAATGCAAATCATGCATGATTATACATAAGGACTCACCTCTATCACAATCATATCACTTATCCCCCAATCCAGTGCTCCCAAGCCCTAGTCGGCCCGCCGTTCAATACTCCTAGCTGGAGTATTTGATAGTTTACCTATTATCATATATAACACTCCGGTAAGATGTAAAAACATCATAAAACATGTTATTCACATAAAAACACATCAAGCGTACATTGTATGAACTATAAACCTTACTTTGTACCAATTACCCATTTATCATTCCTTTATGCATAAACACCTATCTATCACCATAATTAACCCACATTTCACATATTTATCACTTATATATCATATTAAGAACTCATATACACTTAACTTAGCATTCTATACCAAACATATACCATATTCAAGTTTAGCTTTCAAGTACTTAAATCAAACATCTTTTATATATATAAACTTATACATTTCCATCATTTTTAACACTTAACCATAAGCAAACACTTCCTTCCTAATCACATTAGCCTAATACCTTAAACTAACAAACTCAAATGGTTCATCCAAAATGGATTTCATTCCATTCATCCATTTTTCAACACCAGTCAATCATACAACTTAAATACACATCAAATACACAACATTTAACCATTTAAACCTATTAAACATCAAACATCAAACCATAACACAAGCACCTCAAGTTTCAGCCTAGTTTGAATTCCATCCAAATGAATTTATTTCAATCATTTAACCACTAATTCATGTTATACACATCAAATAAACATCATTTGAACCAAATAATCCATCAAAACAACACTTTGATTCAAAGTTCTTCCTATTAGGGTTTCAATCCAACTTTTTGAATTCCATCTATTCAAAACATGTTTTGATCACTAATAAACATCAAAGAACATATTTGAATCAAAAGAATTTCAAAATCCATAACTTACCAAAAGTTCTTCAAAATCTTCAAATGATTGATTTGTTACTTTTTCTAGTTTTTACTTTGAATCTATGGATATAATTATGTTTAGGATGATGGAATTAACATGTTTCCATCAAAAAATGAAAGAAAACAACATGAAATGGTGAAGATCTAAAGTGGCCGAAACTTGTAATGGAGGAAAAAGAAAGTTGGCTGAATTTTTGGCTAAGGAAGATGATGAACAATGAAGGGGTGGGAAAAATCTAACTTAAAAATCAATGGAATTATCCTATACATCAAGTTTATGGTACATATGGTGAAACCTAGCCATCCAACCATCCATTTCTTCATCTTTTCAACCAATGGTTAGATTTTGATAAGCCTAAATTGATACCATAGGCTTGCATACATCATATAATTCCATATTTCAAAGGAAAAGTCCAAACTACCCTTACTTCAAATGAAGCTCCTCAATCGAGCAGCTTACCGGGAATTATTTTCTACCGGATTTAATTTTTCAACAATTATTCATTTAAACATAATATCATCATTTTCATGTCCTAATATTCTTTTCTACCTTCAAATATGCTATTTATTCCATAAAAACTCGAAAGGGTGCGAAATGACCATTTTGCCCCCAGTTCAACAAAAACTCAAAATTACCCGATTTTGTCCTAACAGCCGTTAAAGCACTTTAACTCATATAATACATCATAAAACATGCACATATGTTCAATTTCATACATAAACACATAGCATTCTCAAGTTCAAATTAAAGAAAAAATTTCCCCCTAAGTTCCCCTTTTAAGGTTCAGGCTAGTTTTAAGCTAAGGTGTTACAATATGTGTACTGGATTGTGATGAGCTACGAGATCAGATCATGCGAGAGGCACACTATTCTGCATACAGTGTACATCCAGGGATTACCAAGATGAACCATGATCTGAGGGATGTTTATTAGTGCCCTGGGATGAAGAAAGATATAGCTCAGTTTGTATCCAAATGCTTAGCTTGTCAGCAGGTTAAGTTTGAGCATCAGAAGCCATCAGGGCTACTTCAGGAGATAGAGTTGCTAAAGTGGAAATGTGAACAGGTGACTATGAATTTTATAGTTAGTCTACCACAAACTTCAAGGGGATATGATTCTATTTGGGTGATTGTTGATTGGTTAACGAAGTCTGCTCATTTTTTAGAGGTAAAGACAGTTATACGATAGCTCAGTGCACACAGTTATATGTGGACAAGATTGTGCGGCTTTATGGAGTTCCTTTGGTGATTATATCAGATAAGGGTACACAGTTCACATCTCGGGTTTGGCAAAAATTTCAGGAGGCTATGGGTACCCAGTTACGGTTTACTACTGCTTTCCATCCACAGACTGATGGGCAGTCGGAGAGGATGATCCAGACTTTGGAGGATATGCTCAAGTTATGTGTTCTAGATTTCAAAGGTAACTGGGATTATTATCTACCATTGATAGAGTTCTCCTACAACAACAATTATCACTCTTCTATTGGTATGGCTCTATTTGAAGCACTATATGGTAGGAAGTGCAGATCTCCAATGTGTTAGGTGGAGCCAGGAGAGAAGAAGCTAGAGGGGCCAGAATTGATTAGAGAGACCATGGAAAAGGTTCCTATGATCAGAGAGTAGATGAGGACTGCCGTCAGTAGGCAGAAGAGTTATGTTGATCCGAAGAGGAAGGATGTACGTTTGCAGTTGGTGATCATGTCTTCCTTAAGGTCTCACCGATGAGGGGTGTGATGAGATTTGGGAAGAGGGGTAAGTTATCACCAAGGTTTATAGGCCCATTTGAGCTACTTGAGAATATTGGTAATGTGGCCTATAGATTGGCTCTTCCACCCAGTATGAGCCACGTACATCCGATTTTCCATATATCGATGCTGTGGAAATATGTGTCTGATCCATCGCACATTTTGGAGGTACAGGATATGGATCTCAGTGATGATTTGTCCTATGAGGAGCTACCTATGGAGATCATTAATAGAGAGGTCAGATAGCTTCGAAATAAAGAGATCCCGATGGTAAAAGTGCTTAAGAGGAATCAGTCCATAGAGGAGTGCACTTGGGAGAGCGAGCAGGAGATAAGGAGCAGATACCCATTCCTGTTCCAACAGTGAGGTATGTTTTATTTAAATTCGAGGACGAATTTATTTGTAGGGGGGTAGAATGTAATACCCTAGAACATTATAACTATCATGCATGAATTAATTCTCAGTATGTAGTCCATTAGTCTTGAAATGGTAGGAAATAATTTTAGAGACATAGTTAGAAAGCGAACTTGATACTTTTCCGGAAAGCGGCGGTGTCGGGAACACTGTTGAGAAATGAGTTGTCCGGTCAATAGAAGAATTTCTGAAGTTAACTTGGGGATAAAATATTACCATAATTTATGTGTAATTTTGGTAAAATGAAAGAAGTGAAAATTATTTAGGAACACTGAAAAAGTAACCAATGACATTTTTGTAAATAAATGAAAGTTTAAGATGAATAGTGAAAAATGGTCGGTCGGGATTACGAATGACTCCGAAATTATTTTTATAAATAAGTATAAATTAAAATAAGCTTATTGACTCCCCACTCTAATATCTAATTCCAAATAGAATTGACATAATAAATTACAAAAGATTTTGGACTAAAGTGTAATGGATGGAAGTTCGGGGATTTAGTTGTAATTTTACAATTGATTTTTGTATAAAAGAATGACTTAGACAAATTTGCTACATCTTTTTTCCTTTTCTTCTTCATTGAGCCGAACCCATTTTCCTTCTTTTCTTCTTCAATTTCTTCTTCATTTTATGCAAATTCCTTAAGATTAATTAATAGAAAGTTGAGTTTAATTGTTGTTACATCACTTGCCATCATTAGATTGCTTGGAGGAGTAAACAATTTCAAGGAATCAAGGCGGCCACTTCACCTCATTTTGGTAAGGAATTGCTTTGTTGAGTTTAATTGATTATTTAGAGGTTATTTAGGTTGAATTAGATGGGTTTAGTGTTAATTTGCATCAATTGATGCAAATTGATTGAAATCCCTAAATTGGTTTGATTAAATTGAAGTTGTAAGAAATGAGTTGTTGATTTAGTGTTAGGTTTTGTTGATTTATATTAGAATTAGTTAATTGGATGTGAATGGATAACTAATTGATGAATTAATTGATGTAGAATTGGAGATTTGACAAAGGTGTATTACAAAGTGACTTAATTGGTGCATTTGGGAAATTTGGTGGAATTGGCTTATGAAAAGGTGATTTGAAGTATTAGGTGAGTTTACATTGCATCAAATTACATGCCTATAACATTGAATTGATGAATGGAAACCATTTATGAAATCCCATGTTTGGCTAAACCTAGTGTTACTATTCACACCCTTGAATTTGCTTGGTTTTTGCTTGATTTTCCTATGCCATTTGATCCTATTTTGATGTTGTATAACCTTGTTTCTTGAATGCCTATATCTTGTTTAACAATGTGGCTTTGTGTTGATTGAATTGGGCAAGTCAAATTTGTAACCTAACCTAACCTATTGGCTTTCCATTGTATGCCCACCATGTGTTTAATGAAATGCCTAGTTCATTTGCCTTTAGCCTATTGGTTGATATGCCATAGGCCTACCCTTTGAATGCCATTGTCACTAGCGACGTTGGCATGCTAATTGGCCTACCAATTTTCGTCACTGAACAAACTTTTGTTCCATACCTTTGTTGTTTACCATAACCTTTATCCTTGCTTATATATTGTATTCTACTATGCCATTGATTCAAATACTACTTGATTTGAATGATATTGATTATATTGACAGTGATGATATCATTATTGCATAATGGTGTCTATTGACATGTTATCCATTTCTATTGACCTAAATGTGGTTTGACAGAGCTGCCTCACCGACAGGGTAGTGGGTACATACTGTCGGCAATATGCACATTGATATTGATGCCCTAGCTGGGAAGGGTTATTGATCCCAGCCATAGGACCTGATCAGTCTTATGCCTATGTGATATGTGATCAGCTGTGTGATTACACATAGTTTATGTGTTTCATGGCCCTCTGTCTGTCTTACCATATGATTTCCATAACTTGCTATGACCATTGTTATCCCTATTGATATTTGATACATATTTTGTAAACTTACATGATTGTTACTGTACCATTATTCCTTATCATGAGTATGTAAATTCACTGAGTATCATTTATACTCACTATTTATTTGTTTACCCATTTCAGGAGAGGAGTAGGTAGCAGAATCCCATCTTCTATCTTCTGTGAATTTTTACTTTAGACATTCTGATGTATATATATATTCTGACATTACTATATATTTATTTTGGTGTTTATTATCTAGCTACTCCATGGGATATGTATGGGTTAGCTAGGAGATGAACATATGTATATATTGATGATGAGATATTGAGTATATGATGATGCATGATATGATAATTTAAATGGTTACAGCCAATTGAAGAATGATTACAGAATGCATGACAGAATAACAGAATGAATGGTAACTAATTAAAATGAATAATATATTGAGGTTTATAGATTGTGCATATGATACTGGGTTCTACGGGTGCCGATCGCCATTGGCATATCCTATGCCCTAGGACCGTCGTGGTCCTGGAAACCAGGTCGTGACATTTATAGTTGTATATGTAATGCTTATTCAATTGCCTATATTTTGAGTTGTTGTTGATAATTAGGGCAATGTTGGAGTTGCACCCAAAGCTTATCGAATTATCCATTCAAAGTTGCCCACCATGTGTTTGTCAAAATGCCTAGTTTAAAATCCATAGGCCTATCATTGTATTTATCCATAGGCCTATCATTTGAATGTCATTATCGCCAGTAATATTGGCATGCCAATTATGCCAACCTTTCGTTCATATATGACCAACTTATGTTCCATCCCATTGTTGTTTATCAAACCCTTTGTCATTACTTATCTACTTGCTATTGCTATTCCATTGGTTATATTGCTACTAAAATTGATTGATAATGAATTATTGATACTTGGTGATACCATTATTGTGTAATAGTATCTATTGACTTATTCCTTACTTTTATTGACTCTGATGTGGTTTGATAGAGTTGCCGCTCCGACAGGGTAGTGGATACATATGGTCAAAAATGTGCACATTGTATAATGATACCCTAGTTGGGAAGAGTTACCAGTCCTAGACATAAGACCTGATCAGTCTTATGTTTATTGACACATGATGATACATGTGATATGAGTTTCATGGCCCTATATCTGTCTTATCCATTTGATATATTTCCCATTGATATGATTATTGACTTTCCAACCATTTTCTGTACTTGATTCTATATCCTGTTATTCTTGAGCAGACCGACTTATCTATCTCATCTGCCTATTCTTTATTGATATTCCAATACTTATTTATATTCGATGTATATTAGATTCACTGAGTATCTTATATACTCACCCTTTCATTGTTTCCCATTTCTAGGTACAGAGTAGGAGGCAGAAATCCTAGCTTTTGACTCTCTGTGGATTCCTGCAGTATTCTATAACAGTGTAATTATTTATAACACTGTTTTTTTGTATGTTCATATCCTAGCTGCTCCATGGGTTGTATACGGTAAAGTTAGTTTATGAACATATATGTATGGTGTATTATGGAATATAATTAATGATATGACATGATATGATGAATGTTATAGCTAATTGCAGTATAATTTATATACAGCTTACAGATTGACAAAATGAATAATAATTAAGTAATTAATTAATAAATTGATGGTAATTAGTAATTGCATGTGATACTGGGTTCTACGGGTGCCGGTCACCTCTGGCATCTCCCGCATCCTAGGACTGTCCTTTCCGAAATCGGGACATGACATTTATAAAGTGGCTATTTGCTATGATTAGGTCATAAGTCATAGCAAAATCAATGATTCTTGCTTCCTTCTCATTTCTAATACCATAGTCAAAACCTCCATACACCTTATCATAACCCTGCCAATCACCTCCTACATATCCATTTAAGTCTCCACTGATAAAAATATTCTCTTTATTTAGTATACTTTGCATAAGTTCATCCATAGTCTCCCAACACTTTTGCTTGCTCATGCCATCTAATCTAATTTGTGGAGCATATTTTTATGTCCTAATTTTTGAGGTATAACGATCCTAGAATGTAGAAATAACTTAAAGCTATCAACACTCATAAAACCTCTGCTATAACTTACAATTATTTCCTGTTATAACAATTCTATACTTAACATTTTATCTCATTTATCTGTCATCATCTTTTGACAATATCATATCCATATCATATCATACATTCTAGGTAACATCTATTTCTATTATTTACACAACATTTTATACATCACTAGCTCATTTAATTACAGTACCATGGAGCTACTAGAATTACAAAAGAGAAATCTAAATTCTGATATTTACATTAGAAAATGATTTGGTCCCAACTAAAGTAGGAAGTCTAAGAACCACCTTACTGCTGACCTGAAAAAAAATATTAAATGGCTAAATGGATGAGTATAAAATACTCAGTGAGTCAAATATATATTATCATATAGTCAGGCTAAGTAGGTAACAAATAATCAATGAATGCTCAACATGTAGCTCAATGGATAAATTATAAAGATTCAAGTGGTTAAAACAATGAAATTACACACCAAATGCCCAACTCATAGGTAAATAAAAGGAAAAGACAAATGTTGATAGAATAACCAAGGCTAAACAATTATATTCAATGGGAAGATCAAATAGGATAAATAAATCAATGAAAACTCATAACATGTAAATATAACAAATATAAAAGGGTCTCGTAAACATGTAACTCTGTAATCTCATCAATAAAACATAAGGCGGATCGGACTTTTTGGCTAGGACATTACCCCTTTCGTGCAACGGTTAAAATGGTCATTGTGCACAATGCTGACAGATTTTCCCTCACGATCCCATCAAAAAAGTAACTCTGTGATATTAACATATAAAATAGATAGAAAGAACTTAAATAATATGCCAAATGGCCAATGATAACCAAAAGGTGCAATCATATAATCAATGAGCTTATTAGTTTTACATTATTCAATCAATATCAATATAGACCAATAAACAAGTGATATGATTATCAGGTCATAGGCCAAAGACCATAAAATGTAAATTAGGTTTAGGTACAAAACATGTCAAAAAGGGTCAATTGCGTTGGCGAGATGGCTACTCACCTACACTGATATAACTGGTGGCAATTGACAAGTTTGAAGAAAATGTAAAGGGCATTTCACCGAACACTTAGTGTGTACTACTTTAACACTAATTTGGTAGGTTTTAAGGTAAGTTCAATAAAACTTGGGTTTCACATATTAAGTCAATACTCAACTCAATTCAAATAAATATCCAAAGGAAACAAGACAAAATAAGCTTGAATTCAAGGAAAACTTCCAAAGGAAACTCAAACATATGGTTTGGCCATAGGTGCTGCCATTGTGAAATGATTTCCATAATTCATAATTTAATTTTAGGCATATATAACAATATATATAAGACTCACCTAAATTATTGGTTCGATAAAAAACTCCTTAAAACTCCATGTTTTCAAATTAGGCCCCCTCATTCATTTGCTGGACAGCCCGAATAGTATGCAATAAACTAATCATTTACCATAACAAATAATGTCATATTGATCTAAAATTTTTATTAGCCTAGCTAACATATTTATTAAGCTAAATATTAAATTTTATCCAAAACAAATATCATTTGCCCCATGAATTAAAGTACTTACAGTAGCTATAATATTTTGTCTTACACAAAATCACTCTTTGGCAGTCTTGATTCAATTACATATATATTTAGTTACAAGTATCGAATTACTTTAATTCTTTTTTTTATTAAACTAGATACATGAAGCTACAACATATCCAAAATTTAGTTTAATATCTGCTTTGTTCCATGTTTGGTGAATATTTAAATTTTACCCCAAGTAGGTTCTATTTTCTTAGTTGCATCTCATAACGTACAAATTCAATTGAAAAACTATTTTAGAGTCACCTAGTTAATATATATTGCAACACTTTTCATGTTTCACACTTTTCCAAAATCATCCTCTAAGACCATGAAAATTCAAGTGAAAGTTTTTGCCTTATATGTCTTAAATACTGAAATTTCTTAATAATTACTACTATATAACTTAAAAATTAAAAAAGAAAACAAATAAACAATTTTACCTTATTAACTCTCCCTTGCAAAATTAAGTCAAGTTTTCTTTGGATTTTTGTTCAAATTTGATGTGCTTTTGATTTAATTAGGCTTAGTTTAGTTGTTTCTTTGAATTTTTCCTTAAACTTTTTATTGTAAACTTGGAAGAAATTTGAGAGGAAACGGAAGGAGTGATTTCTGCTAAGGAGTGGGAGAGAGGAAGAAATGAATATGGACGGGAGCATAAGAAAAAAAAAAAAAAGGCTATTTATATCAAATAGACTTTAGGTAATTATGTTTTTCTGCCCAACACTTCAAGTAATCGTGTTTCGACCCCGTAACTTATAACTATTCACCTTTTTGTTCCATTTTAATTCCAAAATAATATTTCTTATATTTCTCTAGCTTATGATTCTAATTGTGCATTTAAATATATGCACTTCCAAGCTCATTCGAAAATTGAAGCACCGAGGTGCCTGCTTCATTGTCGGTATCAGTTTTCCACAACTTATCTAATTGTTCACGTATGACATTCCTATGATTAAATGGAGTATTTCTATACTTAAACAAAGATAAATTTTAGGGTGTTACATATATGCATTAATTATATTCATCACTTCTTCTTCAACAACTAGTTTTATATTCATTAGGCCTTTTTCGCTTTGCTTTCTAAATGATAATAAGCATATTTGATAAATTATTAATTTTCACTTCATGTGAGACCATAGCAACCAAAAAGTCAATATCAAGTTAATCAAATAGTGCCTTTATTTGGATCAAAGATGAATCCTGTTCTAGTTAGAAAGTTTCAAAGGCCTTCCTAATAGGCAAATTTACTTCAATCTTTTTGCTTTTTTGCAATTGTACTCTTTTGTTTTGTTAGTTGTACCATAATTTCAAAAGTTAGTGTTAATTATACCATAAGTAAAAATAAAAAGAAAATTTGTATTACTTTGTAATTAATCAAATTGACCTTTGAATTTTATACAAATTGTCAATTTAATTTTTAAATTTTGATTAGAGTTAACTGGAGTCCTTAACTTTAGTAATTTGATTAATTGAGTCATTAGTCCTTAACTTTAGTAATTTGATTAATTGAGTCATTAGTTTAATCGATGGTAGCTTACCAATTCTTAAAGTTAAAGAGGACAAAGTACAGTCCAATCAAATTTTAGAGATTGCATTAATATAGTATAATAAGTAGAAAAGCAAAATTGATATTTTGCCCTTTAATTAATATAAAAATAATAATTAATTTTTTCTCAATTCTTACTTGAGATATAATTGACACTAGGTTTTCAAATTAGAATACAAACGACACTTAAAAAAAAAAAGTATAGGGCAATAAATAAAAGAAAAAAAAAGGTTGGGGTAGATTTGCCTATTAGGCTAATTCCAAATCCCATAAGGAAAGAAAAAGGAAAACATTAAAATTCATAATGTTATAGATTGTATAGTTGTAGATAGTTGTTAGGAGCTTAATTAAAAGGATTCTCATTTAGAGAACCTTCTCTATATATATCCTTCAATTTGTATATATTTGTGTACAAATCAATATAATACATATTCTTCTCTTCATTCTCTATTGTTTGACAAAATATATAAAAGACTTATAAGTAATTGAGTGTAAACCTAATAGAAACCAATTGATTTTATGTAAGTGAGTTCCAATACTTGTCACTTATAAGCTCACACATATACAAATATATGAAATTTAATATGGTATCAAAGTTTCATATCCAAACGGGTTAGAATATGGGACCCTTGTTCAAATACCTATTCCCTATTATTGGACTAATGATGATATCAGTTAGAACCAAAGTTGAAGAAGACATATCAGCTAGTTCATTTGTGAACAAGTGTCAACCGATCTGTTGATATTAAGCCACGGGTCAATCCGGTTGTACTTGAAGGGATATGTTGAAAAAAGTATCCGACATCAAATAATAATAAAATATATAAATGATTTATAAGTGAGTGGGTGGTGTACCTAATATAAGTTAATTGATTTCGTACAAATGAGTTCTAACACTTATCCACCTATAAAGCAACTTGTGTCCCATAAACTTTAATACATAAAAAAAAATTGTCTTTTCAACTACTAAATGTCAAACTAGATAAAATAAAACAATGGCACTATGAATAATAGCTTAGTTCCTACCAAGATCATTCAATAAAAAATTACAAAAATATCCTCAATATAAAGGCGTTGATCTCTACAGATTTAGATTTCTTTAATAAAAAGACTATTTATAATAATAATAATAATTAAACTACATGAATTAGATTGGACCATAGCATTATCCAAATTCTCATTTCTGAATAACCACATCCTTGCTTACTTTCCCTTTTATCATCTCTACTGTGCCACTTAGCATAATATATGGAATGATCTGCTGATGACACCTTATTGCCCACACCCTGTGTTGAAGAATAGGGTTGGCAATATTAGACAGGAGACGAACCCAATATGAAATTTGCAGGAGGTTTGGGTTAAAGGGTTGTGTTCATGTTGCAAGTTAACCCGCCAATCCAAAAAAGGCGCGGTTAATTCGTTAACGTTTGTGTGATGAATCCTATTAACATGTTTAACCTGACACACTTATGACCCATAAAACATATTATATGCAAATATCACTTTTAACCTTTCTTATAAACTTATGTTTAATGTAACAATACATCTATTGGGCATTAAATTTATAAAATTAATGGTCTTTTTGAATATTAAAAATAGAAAATAATGACTTTATTTAATAGTTTAAATTTGTTATACTTGTCATGTTACCTGTTTATTAAAAGCATCAGAGTTTGTGTTTTAGATTTTTGACACAATAAGCTTATTATATTGTGGTATGTGTTGATCCTAATAGTGTTATAATATACCTTGACAAGACTTGAACACAATCCACGAACATTTGCTGTTACTTTAGCAATGTTTTGTTCTACAAATTTTTTTTTTAATTTAACATTTGTTGTCACGACCCTATCTGGGAGTCGCGATGGTTCTAGGGTACGGGTGTTGTCTAAACTACCGGTATCATGTAAAACCCAATTAACTGTACTATATGGCATGCAATTTATATAATCAGCTTAAATAGCTTAAAGATACTGCTGAAATTTCGACAACATCTCCTCTATAATATAACCATGCCCAGCTATAAAACAAGTAAATAAGCACTTCCAATATATTTTATCATCAATACTCATATCAACCTCCAA
>CANXYC010618354.1:0-31127 GCA_948193065.1 Aleurites moluccanus | reverse complement strand
TATAAACATAATTGAATCAAAAGAATCTCAAAACCATTAACTTACCAAAAGTTCTTCAAAAACTTCAATGGATTAATTCTTAGCTTTAATGAGTTTTTCCTTAAAATCTAAGGTTATATTTGTGTTTAGGCTAATGGAATTAATATGTTTTCATCCAAAAATGGAAGAAAATCATAAGCTTTGGTGTATGTCAATGGTGGCCAAAACCTATATGAAGAAGAAAGAGAAAATTCTGAACATATAATGGTGATGGATGAAGAAAATGGTGAAGTGGTGGGAAAAATCCACCAAAAATTCAAAGGTTTGATTCCATACATCAATCTTATGATAAAATTGATGTAACCTAGCCATCCATCCATCCATCCATCTTTCATAATTTTATGCCATTGGTTAATCAAAGTCAACAAAGATGGCTTTTACATACATTTGATACACCAAATCCAAAACCAAAGCTAGTAATCCTATACATTAAGCTTATGATAGCAATTGTGAAACCTATTGATCTAACCATCCATTTCTTCAACATTTAATCCAATGGTTAGATTTAATCAAGTCTAAAATGATACCATAGAATTTCATACACCATACAATTCCATATCTCAAAGGAAAAGACCATATTGCCCTTAGTTCAACCAAAGCACCTCAATTGAGCAGCTTACCCGGCATAATTTTCAATCGGGTTTATTTCTCCATTAAAACTTCAAATAAATTAAATAACATAATTTTCAAGTCCTAATTTTCTTTTCTACCTTCAAATATCATGTTTATTTCCATAAAACTCGAAGGGGTGCGAAATGACTATTTTGCCCCTAGTTCACCAAAAACTGAATTTTTCCCGATTTCTTCCTAACAGCCTTTAAAGCACTTTTACATGCATAAAACTTTCTAAAACATGTATAAAAATTCAATTTAAACACAAACATGAATAATACATATCAATTTAAATAAAGAAGGAACCATTTAGGTTTGCCTTTTAAAGTTTAAGTTCTAAGCCTTTAATCTGGGGTGTTACACATACTACACAGATGAGTTATGGTTCTGGTAGTCTAGCATCTCCTAGAGGTTCAGTTCCTCTTTGCTCTACTTATGGAAAGAAACATTTTGAATAGTGTTATAGGGAGACTGGTGTTTGTTTCAGAAGTAGTCAGTCCGACCACTTTATTAAGGATTGTCTCCAGGCATTGCACTCAGATAGACCTCAGGCTTTCCAATCCATAGTTCAGATGGATAGAGGAGGAAGTTGTGTATAGTTTGGTAGAGGAGGTTTGGCTCGAGGCCAGGATATTGGTAAGGGTTCTAGTTAGACAGTGGGACAAGCTTCAGGGCAGGTACCGATTAGCAAAGGTAGGGGTATAGTTTTTGCTTTGACTCAACAGGAGGCTTAGGCCTCAAAACACAGTTGTGATAGGTATTATTCCTATTCAAGCTTTGAATGCACGAGTTTTATTTGATTATGGTGCCACACATTCCTTTGTTTCTTTATGTTTTGTAAAGAAATTGTTTATGACATATAAACTTCTGGATTATGCATTAGTTGTGTCGACTCCTTTAGAAGAGTAGATAGAGGTGAATAAGGTTTATCTTTCTTGTTTAATGAGCCTTAATGGCAAGAGTTTGGAGGTAGATTTAGTTGAACTGCCAGTGTTGGAGTTTGATGTGATCTTGTGCATGGATTGGTTGTCCAAGTATTTTTCTATCATTGATTGTAACAGGAAGATGATTGTGTTCAAGCCACCTTTGGGTGAATACTTTGAGTTCCAAGGGGAAATGAGTGAGGTTCCTTATAATATGATATCCGCCATAGGGGCGAGGAGATTGTTAAAGAAAGGATGTTCAGGGTATTTGGCGTATGTTCGAGACACGAAAAAGGAAGTGAAGAGCATTGATCATACTCCTATTGTGCATGAGTTTGTGGATGTATTTCCAGAATTATTGCATGGTTTACCACTAGATAGGGAGATTGAGTTCAACATTGAAGAACTCCTAGGTACTAATCCAGTATCGATACCTCCGTATCGTATGGCCCTTATTGAATTAAAGGAATTGAAGTTGTAGCTACAAAACTTATTAGATAAAGGGTTCATAAGGTTTAGTAGTTCACCTTGGGAGTGCTCCACTACTGTTTGTTAATAAGAAGAATGTATTTATGAGATTATGTATTGATTACTGATAACTCAATAAAGTCACTATTCGAAATAAGTATCTGCTTCCTCGTATTGATGACTTGTTTGACTAGTTGCATGGAGCGAGTCATTTCTCTAAGATTGACTTGAGATCAAGTTATCATCAGTTGATGATCAAAAGGGAGGATGTGCTTAAGACTGCTTTTAAAATCAGGTATGATCACTACGAATTTCTTGTACTACCATTTAGGTTAATGAATGCACCAGTTGCTTTTATGGATTTGATGAACAAGGTCTTCAAATCATTCTTAGATAGGTTTATGATTATGTTCATTGATGACATATTGGTGTATTCCAAGAGTAAGGGAGAACATGAAGAGCATCTATGCATGGTTCTATACACTTTAAGAGAACATCAGCTTTATGCTAAATTTTCTAAGTGTGAATTCTGGCTTAATAGAGTTTGCTTTATGGGGCATGTGATTAACAAAGAAAGGATTTCTATAGATTCGAAGAAAGTTGATGCGATTCTGGATTGACCTAAACCTACCAATGTAACAGAAGTTAAGAGTTTCCTGGGTCTAACAGGCCATTATTAGAGATTTGTTTAGGATTTCTCTAAAATAGTTGCTCCTTTGAGTAAGCTCACTCAGAAGCACGTGAAGTTTCAATGGTCCGATGATTGTGAGGAAAGTTTTCATAAGTTAAAGTCTTGTTTGACTACTGCTCTGATTATGGCATAACCTTTTGGTGAAGGTGGTTTTGTGGTTTATTATGACGCTTCGAGAGTGGGACATGGTTATATTTTGATGCAGAATGGTAAGGTAATAGCTTATGCTTCTCATTAGTTGAGGAAACATAAGTTGAATTACCTTACCCATGATTTGGAGATGGCGATAGTAGTGTTTGCTTTGAAGATTTGGAGGTACTACATGTATGGTGAAAAGTGTGAGATCTACACGGATCACAAGAGCTTGAAGTATATTTTTCAGCAAAAAGATTTGAACCTTAGGCAATGGAGATGGATGGAGTTGCTTAAGGATTATGATTGTGAGATTTTATATCTGGGTAAGGCTAATGTAGTAGCTAATTCCTTGAGTCAAAAATCATTAGGGAGTTGGCTCACATTCAAGTGAGTAGACAATAGTTAGTTAAAGAATTTTAGAGTTTGCATGATTTGGGCATTAGGTTTGGCTTGTCTGATGATAGAGCGTTGTTAGCTTATTTTTTTAGTTAAACCATTATTGGTTGATTAGATTAAGGAAGCTCAAGATAGAGATCCTCGCTTGGTTAAGTTGAAGAGCGAAGTAGAATTAGGGAAAGCTCCGAGATTCACCATTAGGGATAGTGTATTGAGATATGGTACACGGTTATATATTCCTGCTGTGGATGATCTAGTTGAGCAAGTTTTTAGGGAAGCTCATTATGCCAGTTATAGCGTGCATCCAGGTGTCACTAAGATGTATCATGATGTTAAAGAATCATATTGGTGGTATGGCATGAAGAAAGACATAGCGGAGTTTGTGGATAGCGGAGTGCTTGACTTATTAACAGGTTAAGTTTGAGCACCAGAAGCCATCCGAGTTACTTTAGCAGTTACCTTTTCCAAAATGGAAATGGGAAGAATAACTATGGATTTTATGGTAGGTTTGGTAAGGACTTCCAGTGGACATGACTCCATTTGGGTAATTATAGATAGGTTAACTAAGTCAACTCATTTTCTGCCAGTAAAGACTACCTATTCAGTTTCTCAATATGCTCAGTTGTATATTGATGAGATTATGAGATTGCATGGTATTCCGGTATCGATCATTTCTAATAGAGGTACTCAGTTTACCTCAAGATTATGGTAGAACTTGCATAAGTCATTGGGTACTTGATTGGATTTCAGTATGGCTTTTCATCCGTAGACCGATGGACAATCAGAGAGGAACATCCAAACTCTAAAAAACAAGTTAAAGATGTGCATTCTAAATTTTGGAGGTGTAATACCCTAGAAAGCCATAACATATATGTATGAATTAATTCTCAGTATGTGATCCATTAGTCTTGAAATGGTGGGAAATAATTTTTGAGACATAGTTAGAAAGCGAAATTGAAACTTTTTCTGAAATTGGCGGTGTCGGGAACACTGTCGAGAAATGAGCAGTCCGGTCAATAGAAAAATTTCTGAAGTTAACTTGGGGGTAAAAGATGACCATAATTTATGTTTAATTTTGGTAAAAAGAAAAAAGTGAAAATCATTTAGGAACACTGAAAAAGGAAGTAATGACATTTTTGTAAATAAATGGAAATTCAAGGTGAATAGTAGAAAGTGGTCGGTCGGGGTTACAGAATGACTTCATAATCATTTTTATAAATAAGTATAAATTAAAATAATTATATTCACTCCCCACTATGATATCTAAATTCTGACAGAATTGTCAGAATAAATTACAGAAGATTTAAGGACCAAAGTGTAAAGGATGAAAGTTTGAGAGTTTAGTTGTAATTTGCCATTTGATTTTTCTTTTAATTTTGCTATCACCATTTCGTGTTCATCTTCTCCATTTCCTTTCTTCCATTGCCGAAACCTTCTCGCCATTTTCCATTTTCCATCTTCCATCTTTCTTATTTCTTAAAGATTTGTTAAGGAATTTGATAGAAAAATAGTAAATCAAGATAGCTTAATCTAGTTCTATCATTAATTTGGAGATTTGAGCAAAGGATTGGGAGGAAAAATTAAGAGAGTGATTCAGCCATCCTGAAGGTTTGAGGTAAGAAAGTTTATTTCTTGAGTTTGATTGATGATTTAGTGTTTATTTAGATTCAATTGAATGAGTTTATGGTTATTTTGCTTCAATTTATCCTATTGAATGGAAATCCCCAAATTTGGTTTGATATATTGAAGTTGTAAGATTTAATATGTTGAATTAGTGTTAAGAATTGTTAATTGATGTTAGAATTTGCTAATTGGATATGAATGGATAAGTAATTGATGTAGAATTGGAGAATTGTCAAACTTGAATTTCAAAGTAAGCATTTTTGGGGAATTCGGTGGAATTGTTGGAATTGCTTTATGCATTAGCTATTTTGAGCATTAGGTGAGTTTACATTGCATCATTTAACATGTATAATTGATTGAATTGTTGATTGGAACCCATTCTTGGAAAACCTACCTTGGCCGAACTATGTGTGCCTAAGTATGCCTATGTTTTTGCTTGATTTTTCTTTGATTTTCCTTGCCATTTTGATCCATTTTAACCTTGTTTAATTGTGTTTCTTTGACACCTATGCTTTGTTGGACAATGTGGTTTGTTGTTAATTTGAATGGGCAAGTCAATTTTGCACCAAAACCTAACCTATTGGCTTGCCAATGTATACCCACCAAGTGTTCGATGAAATGCCTAGTCCATTTGCTATTGGCCTATTGGTTTGCATGCCATAGGCCTACAAATTGAATGCCATTGTTGACAGCGACATTGGCATGCAAATTGACCTACCATTTTCGGCCACCGAACCAACTTAAGTTTCATGCTTTTCCTTATTGCTAAACTTACTATTATTGATTGTATATTGTATATGGCATTGCCAATGAGCATATTGCATACTGTACTAATTGATAGCAAACTGATTGTTATTGTATTGACTATTATCTAGATGCCATTATTGCTTATGGTATCCCTCGTTATTGACCCTGATATGGTTTGGCAGAACTACCGATTGACAGGGTAATGGGGAAATACTGTCGATCTTGTGCACATTGTATTACTGAACTCTAGCTAGGAGGGATTATGGTCCTAGCCATAGGGCCTGATCAGCCTTATGCTTATTGATACTGGAGACCTACATGGTCCATATTGACTGACTGGAGATTGTATGATTTCTTTTTATACAGTCAATCCCATTATCTATCTTTCCATATGTAACCGAGACTATTTGTTATTTCTTTGGCTTTACTGTACCCTGATATCCATATTGTATACTGTATTTCCTTTGACTGATACAATTGTCTAATTATGACTATAATTATTTATTGTGATGCATGTAAATTCACTGAGTATCATCTATACTCACCCGTTTCATTGTTTAACCATTTCAGGAGAGGAATAGATTGCAGATTCCTGTTGTCTGTCATCCCGGGACATCTGCAACCGTTTATTATGTATATTTCTGATATTCTGTATATTTATTTTGGTGTTCATGATCTAGCTGCTCCATGGGTATGTATGGGTTAGCTAGGAGATGAACATTGTACATATGATGTTTATGATATTATTATGAGTTCTTTGATGGTATTATGGCATGATATTGAATGTTACAGCCACTTGCAGAATGATTACAGAATGCATGACAGGTTAACATAATGAATGATAATTAATTAATAAATGAATAATATATTAAGGTTTATAGATTGTGCATATGTTACTGGGTTCTATGGGTGCCGATTGCCATTGGCATATCCTGTGCCCTAGGACCATCGTGGTCTGGGAAACCGGGTCGTGACAGAGGTGGTATCAGAGCACTAGGTTTACAAACTGTGAATCTAGGTTATAGATGAATAGTGATTGAATTACAGAGGAATAGTGACTAAGTACAAAATAGGGTAGAATTAAGTATACCATGGAGCATAGGATTTCCTTTATTGTCCTTTGCTGTTATTGTCTGTTATATGCATTATTCTGCGTTTTTACTATATTCTGAGACTGTTTACATTTTTCCTGATAGATTACAGATATGTCTGACAGTAGAGACAAAGACACCAGGAAGGCTGAGGTTGCCTCCAATGAGTCCCTACTGAGGGAGATTAGTGTATCAGAGGGTCCATCCCGATCCTGACGAACTTCAGAGGACTCAGAGAGGGGAGATGACCTTTGAAGGGTTGAGATGATGAGGGTTTTGATGGAACTGAGGAGGGAGATGTCTGAGATTAGGAGGGAGAAACAGCAAGCATAACCACCACCTGCTCCTACAATAGTACCTCCACCAGTAATGCCTGAGGCAGTGGCATAGGTTCCTGTGTAGCCAGTGGGGGCTCAGAGGGAGCTAGCTGTACACGGAGGTAGGAGAGAGATTGAGGAGGGTGGGGTCTCCATGTTTAGCTTTCTGAAGCTAAACTTACTAGAGTTCAGAGGGGACAGAGGTACAGATCCTGTTGACTTCCTAGAGGAGGTGGAGAAGGTAGTGAGGAGACTACCTTATTCAGAGTTGAGATCAGTAGAGTTGGTGGGTTTGTTACTTAAGGGTAAGGCCTGGACGTGGTTCTCGAGGCATATGGAGACCAGGCTATATGGAGAGTACCCACCTACTTGGGTATAGTTTAGGCAGGGTCTGATTGATGAGTTCATCATTGAGGGTGTTAGGACTCGTAATCTGGTGAGATTTGAGCAGCTTAAGCAGAGAGATAGATCTGTAGAGGAGTATACCGAGGAGTTTATCTGGCTGAGTAGATATGCTGCTCATATAGTACCAACAGAGGCAGACCTAATTAGCAGATTTTGGAGGGGTTTGCATGCAGCACTGCATAATGCCTTACTTGCTACGAAATTTACTTCATTGACCACAGTAATTGATAAGGCTACTCAGATGGAGGAAAAGTACAAGACTGAGAGGGCCAAGAGGGATCATAAAAGGAAGAGTGGCCCAGGATCACAGAGCAGGAGGGGGGAGAGCAGCTCTTAATCTAGACCAGTTGAGCCAGTGCCCAAATTTGAGCAGAGATCTTCAGGGGGTAGTCAGAGGCGGAGATTACAGAGTAGGAGATAGCCAGGAGTTCAGTTAGCTCCTTCTTACTCCCAGGGTTCTTCGAGGCCAGTTACACAGACTTCCAGCATTCCTACTTGTGTATATTATGGTCGTAGGCATGGAGGAGAGTGTTGGAGGTGGACGGGTGCATGTTTGAGGTGTGGCCAGTAGGGCCATTATATGAACACTTGTCTAGTGAGGGCTGATCAACAGCCATCAGTTACAGTTTCTCAGCCAGTGGTTTAGACAAGTCAGAATATGGGCAGAGAGGCTGCAGCTAGAGGTAGAGGCAGGGGAGGACAGGCTCCCAGTGGCAGTCAGGCTCCAGCTGGTAGGGGCCAGGGTAGAGTATTTACGATCAACACTCAGGATGCCCAAAGATCGGACAATATTGTCACAGGTAATATTCTGGTTCAAAACGAAGTTGCTGATGCCTTATTCAATTCAGCTGCAACTCACTCTTTTGTATCACCACATTTTGCACCCAAATTGAATAAGGATAGGAGGTTGTTAGATGTTCCATTGACTGTTACTACTCCTATGGGAGATTCTGTGGATGTTGATCATTTATATCCTGATTGCATTATTGAGATTGATGATCATATTCTGCGTGCTGATTTGATTGAGTTGCCTGTGCTTGAGTTAGATGTGATTTTGGGTATGGATTGGTTGACGAGACACCGGGCAGTGATAGACTGTTATCGAAAGAGGGTTAGATTCCAGCCTGAGGGACAGCATGAGTTTGAGTTTCAGGATGATATTCGGGCGTTTTGGGTTAACTTGATATCTGCTATCCAGGCTCGGAGGATGATTAGGAAAGGTTGTTCAGCCTATTTAGCACATGTAGTGGATGTACAAAAATCTTCTGTTCAGTTGGATCAGATACCGGTTGTTCAGGAGTTCCCTAATGTTTTTCCTGATACGTTGCCAGGATTACCCCCTGATAGGAAGATTGAGTTTGAGATAGAGGTGCATGCAGGCACAGACCCGATATCCATTCCACCATACAGAATGGCTCCAGCTGAACTAAAGGAGTTGAAGACATAGTTACAGGAGCTATTGGATAGAGGGTTTATTAGACCGAGCAGTTCTCCTTAGGGTGCACCGGTTCTGTTTGTGAGAAAGAAAGATGGCTCATTGAGGATGTGTATTAACTACAGGCAGCTAAACAAAGTCACAGTGAAGAACAAGTATCCGTTGCCTCTGATTGATGACCTGTTTGATCAGCTGCAGGGTGCCAGCCATTTTTCTAAGATTGATTTGAGGTCTGGCTATCATCAGTTGAAGATTAAGCAGAGTGATATACCCAAGACTACTTTCAGGACCCGCTATGGTCATTATGAGTTTCTGGTACTGCCATTCAGGTTGATAAATGCTCCAGCGGCTTTCATGGATCTGATGAACAGGGTGTTCAGGTCATATTTGGATAAGTTTGTCATCGTCTTCATTGATGACATACTTATTTATTCCAGGAGTGAGGAGGAGCACAGGGAGCATTTGAGGATTGTGCTACAAACACTTCGGGAGCATCATCTGTATGCTAAATTATCTAAGTGTCAGTTCTAGTTGACTGAGGTGTGTTTTCTTGGGCATGTTATCTGTAAGGATGGTATTATGGTGGATCTTCAGAAGATCGAGGCGGTAGCTAATTGGCCCCAACCTAATAGTGTTTCAGAGGTGCACAGTTTTCTGGGTATGGTTGGATATTATCAAAGGTTTGTGAAAGATTTCTCCCGTATCGCATCTCCTTTGACTAGACTGATGAGGAAATAGGAGCGGTATGTCAGGATGGATGAGTGTGACCGTAGCTTCCTGATTTTGAAGTATTGCCTTACCAGTGCTCCGGTTTTGGCATTACCAGTTGAGGGGGAGAAATTTACAGTATATTGTGATGCTTCTCAGATTGGCCTAGGGTGTGTTCTAATGCAGATGAGTAGGGTAATTGCTTATGCTTCTCGTCAGTTAAAGAAGCATGAAGCAAATTATCTGACTCATGATTTGGAGATGATAGTTGTGTTCTTTGCCTTGAAGATTTGGAGATATTATCTGTATGGGTCGAAATGCGAGATATATACTGATTATAAGAGTCTACAGTATATACCTCAGCAGAAGGATCTGAATCTGAGGCAGCGTAGATGGGTTGAGCTTCTGAAGGATTATGACTGTGAGATTCTCTATCACCCTGGGAAGGCCAATGTAGTGGTGGATGCTCTGAGCAGGAAGTCTATGGGTAGTCTTACTCATATTGTGGTTGGCAGGAGGCCATTGATCAGAGATTTGAGGCAGCTGGCAGATTTTGGGGTAGAGTTAGATTTGGGTTCCCAGGATTGAAACTAGGCTCTGATAGCCCAATTTCAGGCGAAGTCATTGTTGCTAGATGATATTAAAGTGGCTCAGGACAGAGATCCTTATCTTCTAAAGCTGAAGGGAGAGGTTCAGAGTGGTCGGATGATAGAGTTTACTGTGGATGATGGGATACTGAGATGTGGGAAACGCTTATGTGTTCTATATTATGATGAGCTATGGGATCGGATTATGAGAGAGGCTCACTATTCTTCATACAGTGTACATCCAGGGATTACCAAAATGTACCATGATTTGAAGGATGTTTATTGGTGGCATGGGATGAAGAGAGACGTAGCTCAGTTTGTGTAGAAATGCTTAGCCTGTCAGCAGGTTAAGTTTGAGCATCAGAAGCCATCAGGGCTACTTCAGGAGATAGAGTTGCCAGATTGGAAATGGGAACAGGTACCATGGATTTCATAATTGGTCTACCACGGACTTCGAGGGGATATGATTCTATATGGGTTATTATTGATCGGTTGACGAAGTCTACACATTTTCTGGAAGTAAAGACCAGCTATACGGTAACTCAGTACGCACAGTTGTATGTGGATAAGATTGTGTGTCTTCATGGAGTTCCTTTGGTGATCATATCAGACTAGGGTACACAGTTCACATCTCAATTTTGGCAGAAATTTCAAGAGGCTATGGGTACCCAGTTACGATTCAGTACTGCATTTCATCCACAGACTGACGGGTAGTCAGGAGGACGATCCAAACATTGGAGGATATGCTCAGATTATGTGTTCTGGATTTCAAGGGTAACTGGGACTATTATTTTCCACTGATAGAGTTCTCCTACAACAACAATTACCACTTTTCTATTGGTATGGCTCCATTTGAAACACTATATGGTAGGAAGGACAGATCTCCAGTATGTTGGGTGGAGCCAGGAGAGAAGCAGCTTGAGGGACCAGAACTTATCAGAAAAACTATGGAGAAGGTTCCTATGATTAGAGAGCGGATGAGGACTGCCTTCAGTAGGCAGAAGAGTTATGCTGATCCGAAGAGGAAGGATTTACAGTTCTCAGTTGGTGATCATGTCTTCCTAAAGGTCTCACCTATGAGGGGAGTTATGAGATTTGGGAAGAGGGGTAAGTTATCACCATGATTTATAGGCCCATTCGAGATACTTGAGCGGATTGGCAGTGTGTCCTATAGATTGGCTTTTCCACCCAGTATGAGCCACGTACATCCAGTCTTCCATAAATCTATGCTGCGGAAGTATATTTCCGATCCATTGCACATTTTGGAGGTGCAGGATGTGGATCTCAGTGAGGATTTGTCTTATGAGGAGCTACCTGTGGAGATTGTGGATCGACAGGTCAGAAAGCTTCAAAACAAAGAGATCCCTATGATAAAAGTGTTATAGAGGAACCAGACGATGGAGGAGTGTACATGGGAGAGCGAATAGGAGATGCGGAGCAGATATCCATCCCTATTTCAGCATTGAGGTATGTTTCTATTTAAATTCGAGGAAGAATTTATTTGTAGGGGGTAGAATCTAATACCCTAGAAATCCAAAACATGTATGTATGAATTAATTCTCAATATGTGGTCCATTAGTCTTGAAATGGTGGGAAATAATTTTTGAGATACAATTAGAAAGCGAAATTGAAACTTTTCCGGAAACTTACGGTGTCGGGAACACTGCCGAGAAATGAGTAGTCCGGTCAACAAAAAAATTTCTGAAGTTGACATGGGGGTAAAAGATGACCATAATTAATGTTTAATTCTGGTAAAAAGAAAGAAGTGAAAATCATTTAGGAACACTGAAAAAGTAAGTAATGACATTTTTGTAAATAAATGGAAATTCACGGTGAATAATGGAAAGTGGTCGGTTGGGATTACAGAATGATTTCAAAATCATTTTTATAAATAAGTATAAATTAAAATAATTCTATTCACTCCCCACTCTGATATGTAAATCCTGACAGAATTGTCAGAATAAATTACAGAAGATTTAAGGACCAAAGTGTAAAGAATGAAAGTTTGAGGGTTTAGTTGTAATTTGCCATTTGATTTTTCTTTTAATTTTTCCATCACCATTTCGTGTTCATCTTCTCCATTTCCTTTCTTCCATTGCCAAAACCTTCTTGCCATCTTCCATCTTTCTTATTTCTTAAAGATTTGTTAAGGAATTTGATAGAAAAATAGTAAATTAAGATAGCTTAATCTAGTTCTATCATTAATTTGAAGATTTGAGCAAAGAATTGGGAGGAAAAATCAAGAGAGTGATTCGTCCATCCTGAAGGTTTGAGGTAAGAAAGTTTATTTCTTGAATTTGATTGATGATTTAGTGTTTATTTAAGTTCAATTGAATGGGTTTATGGTTATTTTGCTTCAATTTATCCTATTGAATGGAAATCCCCAAATTTGGTTTGATATATTGAAGTTGTATGATTTAATGTGTTGAATTAGTGTTAGGAATTGTTAATTGATGTTAGAATTTGCTAATTGGATATGAATGGATAAATAATTGATGGTTTAATTGATGTAGAATTAGAGAATTGTCAAACTTGAATTTCAAAGTAAGCATTTTTGAGGAATTCGGTGGAATTGCTTTGTGCATTGGCTATTTGGAGCATTAGGTGAGTTTATATTGCATCATTTAACATGTATAATTGATTGAATTGTTGATTGGAACCCATTCTTGGAAAACCTACCTTGGTCGAACCATGTGTGCCTAAGTATGCCTATGTTTTTGCTTGATTTTCCTTGCCATTTTGATCCATTTTAACCTTGTTTAATTGTGTTTCTTTGATACCTATGCGTTGTTGGACAATGTGGTTTGTTGTTGGTTTGAATGGGCAAGTCAATTTTACACCAAAACCTAACCTATTGGCTTGCCAATGTATGCCCACTAAGTGTTCGATGAAATACCTAGTTCATTTACTATTGGCCTATTGGTTTGTATGCCGTAGGCTTACCAATTGAATGCCATTGTTGATAGCGACATTGGCATGCCAATTGACTTACCATTTTTGGCCATCGAACCAACTTTTGTTTCATGCCTTTCCTTATTGCTAAACTTACTATTATTGATTGTATATTGTATATGGCAAGCATATTGCATACTGTACTGATTGATACCAAACTGATTGTGATTGTATTAACTGTTACCTGGATGCCATTATTGCTTATGGTATCCCTCATTATTGACCCTAATATAGTTTGGAAGAACTACCGATTCGACAGGGTAATGGAGAAATACTGTCGACCTTGTGCACATTGTATTACTGAACCCTAGCTAGAAGGGGTTATGGTCCTGGCCATAGGGCCTGATCAACCTTATGCTTATTGATACTAGAGACCTACATGGTCCATATTGACTGACTGAAGATTGTATGATTTCTTTTCATACAGTCCATCCCATTATCTGTCTTTCCATATGTAACCGAGCCTATTTGTTATTTCTTTGGCTTTACTGTACCCTGATATCCATATTGTATACTGTATTTCCTTTGACTGATACCATTGTCTAATTATGCCTATAATTATTTATTGTGATGTATGTAAATTCACTGAGTATCATCTATACTCACCCGTTTCATTGTTTAACCATTTC
Organism: Aleurites moluccanus; assembly: GCA_948193065.1. NCBI lineage: Eukaryota > Viridiplantae > Streptophyta > Magnoliopsida > Malpighiales > Euphorbiaceae > Aleurites > Aleurites moluccanus. Next base: position 17,369 of record CANXYC010618354.1, on the reverse strand, counting down.
AGGAGAGGAATAGATTGCAGATTCCTGTCTTCTGTCATCCCGGGACATCTGCAACAGTTTATTATGTATATTTCTGATATTCTGTATATTTGTTTTGGTGTTCATGATCTAGCAGCTCCATGGGTATGTATGGGTCAGCTAGGAGATGAACATTGTACATATGATGTTTATGATATTATTATGAGTTCTTTGATGGTATTATGGCATGATATGTGAATGTTACAGCCACTTGGAGAATGATTACAGAATGCATGACAGGTTAACATAATGAATGGTAATTAATTAATAAATGAATAATATATTGAGGTTTATAGATTGTGCAGATGATACTGGGTTCTACGGGTGTCGGTCGCCATTGGCATCTCCTGTACCCTAGGACTATCGAGGTCCAGGAAACTGGGTCGTGACATGAGGGAATTGGGATAAGCATCTACCATTGATCAAATTTGCCTGCAACAATAGTTATCACTCTATAATCTAGATGGCACCGTATGAGGTTCTATATGGGAGAAAGTATAGATCATCTATTTATTGGTATAAGATTAGGGAAAAGTTCATTGAAGGTTTTGATTTTATCTGATATACGTCTGAGAAAGTACATTATATTCAAGAACCATTGAAAACTGCTTTTAATCATCATAAGAGCTATGCGGACCCTAAGAGAAAGGATTTTTATTTTGCCATTGGTGATAAGGTCTTTTTAAAGATATTGCCAATGAAAGGAGTTATGAGATTTAGAAAGAAAGGCAAGTTATCTCCGAGATATATTGGACCTTTTGAGATTCTGGACAAGGTTGGAGATATTTCATATCGGTTAGCACTTCCATTAAACTTGGATAATGTTAATCCGGTGTTTCATATATCCATGCTTCGCAAGTATGTTTTGGATCCTTCATATGTATTACAAGCACAACTTTTGGATCTTAACCAGACTTAACTTATAAAGAGGTTCCTATAGCCATTGTTGATAGAATGGTTAAAAGACTTTAAAATAAGGACATAGCGATGGTGAAAGTTCTTTGGAAGAACCAATCGATGGAAGAATGCACTTGGGAGAGTGAGCTTAGTATGCAAACTAAGTATCCTCAATTGTTTCAAGATTAAGAATAGGATTTCTATAAAATTCGAGGATGAATTTTTTGTTAGGAGGGTAGAACGTAATACGCTTTATATGTATTGCTTATGTTGTGTGTTCTATTTGGCTTGTTTCTGAATGAATTTGTTTGGCTATGATAAATTTTGATTCTTTGCTCTGTTCTACTTTATTTTCTGTTAGTATTGTCTTTTAGAGAGTGATATGTTTGGTTATAGATGGCTCCTAAAGAGATTTTGTGTGATTAAGTTGTGGTTGGTGGAGTTTTGATTAAGTTAAATTGGAGAAAGTTTGAGAAATGCCTCATAACCTATCTTCACGAGTGTGAGTCAGTCTTCATGGGCGTGAATCATATGTCTATGGGCGTATAAAAATTTTCTCTCTGAATTTAGAATTTTCATCAAATTTCTTTCATGGGCATGAATATTATCTTCACGGGCATGAAAGGTTGACCTTTACGAGCATGAGTCCTTCTTTCACGGGTATGAAGCGTCGGGTTCTATATATATTAGCTCATTTGTCACCCATCTGAAACTTAAATCATTTTATCTCTCTTCTTTATTTCTCAACCACCAAACCCTAAATTCGTTCCATCTATATTTCTAAGGCATTTATACTCACATTAATGCTTCTTTTTAGAAGGCCAACACTATAAAAGATCATTAAATCATTTCAAGTTCAATATTTCTTCAAAAATCCACATTTGAGGAGAAATAGGTATTTTCTCTATAACTTGATTTCTGTTATGATTCGAGGTTATATGTTGTTAGAATAGTTGTGTATGAGTCATTGGGAGTATATTATATGCATTTTTTTCCATAGATTTTGGTTGTTGAAAAAATTAAGGCAAATGGTGAATAGTACCAATTCTTCTATTCTTCCATAATTTTCTTTGAGAATGGTTAAATTAAGTTTAAGAACTATCTAAGAAAGCTTTAGAGAGTATCTAAGTGCAAGAATTTGATATGGATAATATTGGGTAAGGAATACCCTAAATATGTGATTTGTTGAAATGTGTTAGGCTTTGAGCATTAAAGTGCTTTTGAGTTGAATTAGAGCTTAATAGAGTTTTCTGAGCTTCGTTTTGGATTATTGCTTTGTGGAGGTGAGTTATGCATATGTGTTTTGTATGTATTTGTGTGTATATATATATATATTCGTCTGCTAAAATTCATTATGAGCATATCTATGCAATTGTTAAGTTGGTTCATAGTCAGGTATGGGGCCGAGGCACTTTGGGTAGGGTTTTAAAAGCTAGCAAGGGATCAGGTCAACATGTGACATAGGCTTTAGGATCAATTTCCATAGGCAAAGGTAGAGGGAGAGTTTTCGCTATAATACAACCAGAAGTTTAGATTCCCAAACTGATGATCACAGGTATTGTCACATCCCATTTTTGAGACGTGACGGTCCTAGGGCACAAGTAGACCTTAGGTCACCGAAAACCCGTAGAACCCATGAACAATCCAGTTATCAATCATTCAATCAATCTTAACTCATTCATCAATGCTTATATCCCATTTATTACTTATAAATTTTACAGAAATTTTGCTAGAGTTTCCTTTGTAATTTTAATGCTATTCCAGACCTAAAACCAGGACATTCAAAAATTATACAGTCTACAAAAAAAAAAAGAAAATTTACACTCTCAATAATTTGCCTTCCTTATACCCTCAACTTCATAGTTCAATAGACATATATAGTACTTCTAAATCTTTTTCATAACATGTAAATTTCATTTTAGCATTTTCAGTATCACTATCTTTATCACTTCACTATCATTATCATTATCACTCATTAAGCATTACACATTACAGTCATTCATTACTAAACTTTAATAGCAAATCACATTACATTTTCACGTCACTTAAATGTCAATTACTTCACTGTTCATATATCACTATAATACTTAATCATCTAATTATACACAGTACCATGAAACTCTAAGAATTGACACTCCGACCTTTAGAGAATAAAATTCTACCTCGATGTACTTGACATCCCAAGTCGGAAAAGAAATTAACTTTAAATTAGCTTCCTCTATCTCATCCCTGTAAAAATTATAAACCACTATTTGGTGAGTATAAAAAAACTCAGTGAGCATGTATACATCGTTAAACAGACGATATAAGCTTATGATAACAAAAGATATCAATGCTAGTCAAGTATCAATAAATACAATGAATGAATATCAGTATATCAAATTTACATGTCAAGATTAATTAAATTGCACACTAAATATCTTTGAAAGTTTGGAACAGGTAACAATCAAATCGATAATAAACAATAATAGATGAAAGAATGGTCGTCAATGGTAAGCAATAAGATATAAGCTTGGAATTAATGAACAGGTAAACAATACTCGTACCATGTAGATAAGACAGATAAAGGGCCATGAACACTTATAATCTCATATCAATCTTATGTCAATCTCATATCATGTACATAAGGTTGATCAGGCCCTATAGCTAGGATAATTAACCCTTCCCAGCTAGGATACCATGTAAATTCAATGTGTATATTGTCGACAGTATGTACCCATTATCCCATTGGAGAGGTAGCTTTATCAAATCCACATGTAAAATAAGCCAATGGAAATCAATAACAATATCAAATATTCATTAGGAACATTACGAAATAATGGCTTTCGATCGATACATATGGGCTTACTTGTCAATCAATGTCAATACATTTTACTAATCAGGTATCGGTTTCTTTATTTGATACAAAGGTAGCTATTCAACAATAAATATCATTGTATACAATTAAGCATTTGGGGTGCTTACTTTTAGAAACATGTAGATACATGATCAATCAAGAAAAATACCATCATTCGATTTTTGATGTGAACAAATATAATAGGCATTTCAAATATCAATAATAATCCATAAATATGGATCATTTTAATCTTGAATAAAATCAAAGGATAATCAATAACAATAATATAATGATATTCAATCAAGAAGGAATAATGTTCATTGGGTCAACAAATCAAGACATGGATATGCATAATGATGTATACATTACTCACCTTAGCTTATGACTTGTACATTTCCCTTTTCCTTTATCTTTGATTATTTGCCTTATCTCTTATGGTACCCATCACGTCTCTTTTTTATTCTTGACTCTACATATCCAATTAATTTCCATTTAAATACTATTTAACATAAAATTACATTACTTATACTTATATTAAAGAAAATTCCTCAAATTTCCAAGTTTTAGGTTTTGCCTATAAAGAACCTTTACTAGCAGCCTATGTTTCATTACTCATATCTCTCTCTACACTTATCCAATTGCTTCAATTCTTATTCCTACATAAACTAGACTTATTCAGCTTTAACATATCCAAAATTCACATTAATCCCACTGCTACACAATTTATGATGTCAATTTAATCTTAAACTTATAACCAGCCCTACTCTGCCCTATCACCATATTCCAGCAGTCTCTACTATTTAGCCTATAACTCAATCTATAATTATACAATTACTATAATTATTTTTCCTATTAAAAATATACATATAATATTATAACATATCCAAATTTCAAATTATTTGGTTCACTGCATAATTATTAGTGAATTTTCAAATTTAAACTACTATACCAAAATCCTTGTCTGAACAGACCTTGTTTCCATGCCTATAATTAATTTCGTGTTCATAAAATTACAAAACTATTTTACATAAATTTATATAACATATAAATGATCATATTTCATTTTTTAATACTTTCTCTAATTCATACCCTAAGATCCTCATATCAATAGAATTCAGTAACCTATGTTATGTTTATTAGTCAATTCTGGTAGGTGATACTTACAATCCAATATTTCATAAACCACAAATCAAATTAAAAAACACTTTTACAATCCTATATATAAGACATAAATAAACACTTTTTATGTTGAATATTTCTTCTAATTCTTCCTCTAATGTTCTGTACAATAAAAATACAGTAGCAAATTTCTTGAAACCCTGATTCTGAGTCAGTCATGTTTTTTGCCTAATAACTCTTCCCTTACCTTTAATTTTATAAATTTATTTTTCAAACATCAAATTAATATATTTATCTACAACTTTTATGTTTTGACTAACCTCAAATTCATACATTAAAATTTTATAATTTGAACTATAATCTACTTCCTTAACACGGATTCAGAATCCCCTTTAAACCCTAGTCCATTCATTACCCTTTTTGCTCAATAAACTTAATTTTATACTTAATCAAACTATAACACACTCAAATTCAATTAAAAATATAAGTTTAATATTCATACTTCATATTAAATAATTGTATTTCATCCTCTTTTGCTCCATCAAACTGCTTAAATACAAGTTTTCTTCCATCTTTCTTCATCACTCTTCTTCCTTCTTCACTTCTCGTAACTTGGTTTAATTTCTATAGAACATAAAGCAATAATAATTTTTTTTTCTCCTATTCTAATGGTGGTTCGGCGACCTCTTTCTCCATAGCTATCCATTTCCTTTTCTTTTATATACTCCATACATATAAGACAAAATAAATGTAGAAAATTATGGAATTCTCTAGAATTTGCCACATGTTTTATTCCTATTAACATAATAGAAAAATCACTAAATAAAAAAAATCATCTCTTTAATTATCATGGCCGGCCACCCATGCTTCCTTTTAGAATTTTGGTATAAATGGTGGGTCCCACAACTTTACTTATTTGCATTTTGACCCCAAAACTTTCTGTAATTTATTATGTCTATTCTACTTAGATTCAACCTCAAGTGTGGGGAGTGAAATATCTTATTTTAGTTTGTTCTATCATTTAAAAATAGTTATGGGTCAATTCTGAATCCCAGACAGTAGATTTCCAAAATTTCCCTAAAGTTGCCATAAATTATACTTTTGCCATTATTCTTATTTTCAGTATTCCAAAATATTTTTCAAATTTTTCTTTTCACATAAAATTAACTAACTTAATCCCCTAGGTCTAACAGAAATAACAGAAATTCTTAAATTAGTCGGACTGTTATTTCCCTGGCAGTGTAATTAACATCGACATTTTTTGGGACAGTATCTCAAAAGTGGCCCAGTTGAGGCTCAAAATTTTTTGAGTATTACACTCTACCATTCTTTGTATATTTCAGTGATTAATTGAGTTTATTCATGCTTAAATTAATGCTTTATCAATTACTATAATTCAATATATCTATATTGTCTTCTATACTTCCTCACTATCCATTGTTCTGTCAGCTGGGGTATTACAATTATTCTTTTGATCTAAGACTTAGATGACACAATGGTGATTAATTCATGAGTTATGTCTTTCTTTGCTTTATATTACCTTGCTAAGAAGTTGTATGTTCTTAAGAGTTGCTTGAAATGTTTTGGATTTCTTATATTTTTCTAGAGGAAGAGATTGAATTTATAAACTTCTACTTTTTCATTTGTGATGGAATAAATGATAAGAATTTAGATATGAATTTAGTGGATGAAGTGTTCAGATTATTTATAGACTAGTTATCATAGTGTTAATCAATGATATCCTTGTGTAATCTAAGAGTAAGGAAGGAATATAAGGACCATCTTTGGAGTATGTTGTGAGCTAAGGAAAGTGGATATGTACAATGATGGAAGTTATGGTATAGCAAGAGTTTGAGAGCATGATTGTGATTTGGAGTTAGCCATGGATGAAGACTTATAATGAATAAATTGTGTAAGGATGGTATAATGATATTATATTAGTAACGGGTGATATGATCAAGTTTGATGCTAAAAAGGATCAGAAAAGAGTATAATGATGATACATATTAAAAATAATCAATAATTAATTAGAGATGGTTACATGTATGTGGTTGATTATAAGGTAAGAGTTATATTTTAACATCCATGGGTGAAAATCTATAAGGAGAGAATGTAATACATCAAGTTTTGATTAGTGAAATTTATGCTTGATTGAGGAAGGATAATACAATTTATGACTCTGATGAATTCTGATAGTGTTCTTGTATTTGGAAATTTGGATGTACCTTTATATCATGGTAAGATGTGAAATGATTTGAAATGGTAATTTAATTCATGATATGTAATATGATTTAAGATGCTATGGAGTTGTAGAGAATTGATTAAAATCATGAACTTTTGATATAAATGATTGATGTATATTCTATGGTTACATGATGATGTGATGTTATGACAAGTTCATAGTATAAATTGTGCATTATAGAATAATTATGATATTAAAGAGACAAAATGTTTGACTATGAGTGAAAGAATCTATATATGATTAGAGAGATAGAATTTATGATTTGTTATTAATAGCTAATTTCATTGACATGATGTAAGAAAAGGTATGCCAGAATTGTAAATAAGTTAAGGTAAAATTAAAGTCATATGATGAATACATGTATGTAGGATAATGATATCAAAGTTGTGTAGATATTTCTTAATAAGTATAGAACTGACAAATTATCTGAGAATTTAATGGAGATTTTGGTCATGTTTATGAGTATAATTAATCTAAGTCATGATGATAAATACGTGAATTTATCAGTTGTTGGATGGTAATTTGATAGCAGTATGTATTATTGTTTAATATAATTGAGACATAGGGTTAAATGAAGATGATGACTTGAAAGTCTATCTAAGAACAAATGCAATTTGTGTTATGTAAATGGAATGATTTATAATTTTGATAATTTTTATAATATGTTAGCTAATAAGCTTAGTATAATAAGGATAAGAGATAAGAATAAATATGGATCATGGGCTTAGAAGTTTCCTAAGCCCATGATGTTATGTTTCAAGTATGGACCAAGGAATTGGTGATAGAGGAGTTTCTCCCTAAAAGTGTTAGTAAAGCAAAGGCTTAATAATTTGAAGAATTTGTTAGACTTCTGAGATGAGAGAAGAATTTAAAATGTGAAAATTTCATACTAGTTAAACTACCAAACTAATGTTTGAAGTCATTCAGGAAGATTGCAGCATAAGCAAGTTATTTTACACTTGATATGCTGATAAGCATGGATACAGTTATCTTTATCCTTTTGAGGTATATAAACCCCTAGTGTTTCACTTGTAGGAGATGGCATGAGGGAAAATGTTATTTTGAAATAGATGCATGGTTTGAGTATGGATTATCAAGGTATTATGTGAAGAATTATCCATATAGGTCTAGGAATAAAAGTATATAGTTGGAAGAAAAAGTATGACAGGTGATGAGATTAGTCAGGATTTGAGACAAGTTGTAAGTCAGTCACCAGTATGAGAGTCTGTAGATAAAAGCAAAAATAATTATTTTAGTTCAATAAAAGGTTTGGATTCAGAACGAAGGACACAAGTAAAGTTATACGAGGATTTTAATAAAATATAAAAGTATGAATATCTGCATGATTTAAGGATAAGAATACGTTATAAAAGGTTTAAGGAGATTGGTAGACAAAGAATTTTAAAGGTACTTATCAGACGGAATGATGTGCTTGATTATGGTATCATTAGTGAAAAATTGGGAAATCCTAAGATAATTAATAGTCCCTTGAAGATGGACAAAAGTGTTCCTATGATAAGTACAAAAAAAGAATGCTAAAAAGATATGCAAGTTAAGGCTTCAAAGCATGATATGGGAGAAGTTTCTTATATGTTAACCATGCCCAACTTCAACAATGTGCATCTAGTACTTCATATGTCGATGCTTTTGAAATACGTTGCTGATCCTTCTCATGTGCTACTAGTTTTGGTAATGGACCTTCAACAAGACTTGACATATGAAGAGATTCCAGTCACCATTATGGACCGAATGATCAAAAGATTATGAAATAAAGATATAACAATGGTTAAGGTCCTATGGAGGAATCAAGCAATGGAAGAGTGCACTTAGGAAAGTGAACAAAACATGCAAGACAAGTACCCTTATCTATTCCAAGAGCAAGATAAGTCTTAAAATTCGAGGACGAATTTTCTTAAGGTAGGGAGAATGTAATACCCAGTACATTAATTACATGGTAAAGATTGAGTATGATAAGAATAGATGTAAATTGGATGGTACTTATTAGAGATTTTATGTGTGCATGATAGATAATATGTAATGCTATATGAAGTATTCATTACTCTTAGAATGTATGTATGATTAGTTATATATGGGATTGAGATGTTAGACCTGTGTATGTATAAGTTGATTAATTTTGGATAAGTTAGAATGGAAAAACTTGAGAGATTCTCATCAACAAGCCTTTCATGGATGTGAAAAGTTCTTCACAGGAGTGAAACATTATTCACCACCGTCAGAAAAGCTTCTGTGTAAATTGGCCAACTCTTCAGATTTGTTTTCATGGGCATGAAACATCCCTTCACAACAATGAAGAAGTGCTTTGAACCCAGACGTGAACAACTCTTTCACGATAGTGAAACCCTTCTTCATGGGCATGATAGTCTCGGGCCTATATATATAATAGCTCCATTTTTTATTTCAAACTCTTACATTTTCTCCATTTTTTATTTCAAACTCTTCCATTTTCTACTATTCTTCTCCTTTTTCTTCATAAATAGTCCCAACCACCTACCAGCTCATTAATATTCATCCTCTAACATTTATTTCATTATAATAATACAAGAAAGAAGGATTGATATATTCTGGGTTTCCCTTGTTCCTTATTGATGTGGGATATATCTTTTGATTGGTAAGGAACAATAGAAAATCATATGATAATGTAAGGAAATGCATGAATGATGATTATATAATTCATAGAAATGAGTATTCATGATAATAACGATGTATGATATGGATATATGTTATGTATGATATCCAGGGTATGAGTGTTCAATGGGTTAATGGTGGCCTTAAGCCTACCCTTGCCCTAGGACCATCGCACCACTGGAGTCGGGGTGTGACAAGTATAGACTAACTAGCCAACTTACAGTCTTAGCCATGCATTCCCCTTTAGAGAAGCAAAACATAATCATAACTCTACATTTAATAAAATATTATACAAATATCATTCATTAATTATTAGAAAATTATAAAACTTATGATCCATACTTACTTTTATCTCTTAATTACATAGTATAGAAGTTCATCCAGCTATTAGAACACATAATTTATCAGCACTATCACATAATTTATCAGTACTATCAATCATTACATTCTCATAATGCAATTTCATTAACTCTTAGAGATATCCTCAAAGCATAATACCATTCTATTATTAGAATACTATTCAGCATCTTTTAAATTAACATATCTATCTCATCATAATACAAATTAAATATAATCATAACACATCTCTTCCATTATCATATAAATTAGAATCTACAATTAATAGACAAACAGTTCATTAGTTTAATACTTATTAAGAAACATTTATGCATTTCTTAAGTCACCATACATATACACATTCATCAATTCATTTAACTTTAATGTCCATTGACTTTATCTGATTTACAATCCTTAGCATATCTTTTCTCATACATTTAGTATCACTGAAATCAATCACCAATAACAAAATCATAGATTATATCTCTAATTATATACAAGTCCTTCTCATACACAGTTAATGTAATACCCTATGAATTCCTAACTCACATGCATGATTTAGTTCCCAGTTTATAGTTCATTAGTCTTGAAATGTGGGAAATAATTTTAGAGATACAGTTAGAAAGCAAACTTGTTACTTTTTCGGAAAGCGGCGATGTCGGAACACTGCCGAGAAATTAGTAGTCCGGTCAACAGAAAAATTTTTGAAATTGACCTGGGGGTAAAAGATCACCATAATGCATGTGTAATTTTGGTAAAAAGAAAGAAATAAAAATCATTTAGGAACACTGAAAAAGTAACCAATGGCAAAATCGTAAATAAATGGAAGTTTAAGGTGAATAGTGAAAATTGGTTGGTCGGAGTTACAGAATGACTCCGGAACTATTTTTATAAATAAGTATAAATTAAAATAAGCTTATTTATTCCATACTTTAAATTTCAAATCCTGACAGAATTGACATAATAAATTATAAAAGATTTTGTACCAAAGTGTGATATATGGAAGTTTGCGGAGTTAGTTATAATTTGCCAAATTGACTTTTAATATATATACAACACTTAAACAATTTCCATCATCTTCTTATTTCTCTTATGGTGACCAAACCATATGCTTCACTTCTCCCTCCCATTTTTTCTTCATTTTCTCACAAAATTGCTTAAGGAAATTGATAGAAAAATTGAGTAATCATCTAGTTCTATCTATCTTCATCTTTAGATGGCTTCGAAAGTTGAAGAATTTCAAGGAAATTGAAAGAGAAGATTTCAGCCATTTCTTCATCTTGAGGTAAGGATGTGTTTTGTTGGTTTTAATGGTTCAACTAGATGTTATTTAAGTTGAATTTGATGGGTTTGTAGTTAGATTGCACCAATTGATGCTAATTGATAGGAATGCCTAAATTACCTGGCTTATTTGAAGTTGTAAGAAAGCATTTGATGATTTAATGTTTAATTTTGTAAAGTATGTTAGAATATGTTAATTGGATGGTAATAGGTAACTAATTGATGGATTGTTTGATGTAGAATTGAAGTTTTGACATAAGTGTGCTATTTGGCTCCATTGGTGAAATTGAGTGGAATTGGCTTGTTCAAAGCTATTTGAAGGCTTAGGTGAGTCTATTTTGCATCATTTAACATGCCTAATGTCTTAGAATTGAAATTGGAAACCTATGGTAAAAGTGCATGTTTGGTCGAAACCCTATTACTATTCATGCCCTTTGATTTTGCTTGGTTTTTTTTATGGCCAATTTGATCCATTTTAATGTTATTTATTATTATTTATTTGATACCTATACCATTGTTGACAATGTAGCTTGGAATTGGACAAGTCAATCTTGCACCTAAATCTAACAAATTGGCTTGCCATTGTATGCCTACCATGTGTTTGATGAAATGCCCAGTTCATTTGCCTTTGGCCTATTGTTTGCATTCCATAGGCCTACCATTTGAATGCCATTGTCGACAACAACGTTGGCATGCCAATTGGCCTATCGATTTCAGTCACTAAACCAACTTTTGTTCCAAACCTTTGTTGAATATCATACCATGTATCATTGTTTATATGTCATCTTTTACATTGCTATAAACCCTAATCATAATTGATTGACTGATATTGGACTTATTGATTTGGAGGATGCCATTGTTGCATAATGGTATTCTATTGATATGTTGCTTCTTGATATTGAAACTTATGCAGCTTGATAGAGCTACCGACTCGACAGGGTAGTAGGAAAATACCATCGGCGATGTGCACATTGTATTACTGATACCCTAGCTATGAGGGTTTATGGTCCTGGCCATAAGACCTGATCAGTCTTATGCTCATTGATATTGATATGCTACTGGAGACCTATATGTTCGCATATGGTCCATACTGTTTACTGGAAATTGTATGATTTCATACAGTCCATCCCTTTGTCTATCTTTCCATATGATACCGAGCCTATACTTTATTCTTTGGCTATACTGTACTTTGATATTGATTATGTGTACTGTTATCCAACTCATTGATACCATTGCTTTATTGCTACCTACTGTTTTATTGTTGATGCATATAGATTCAATAAGTATCTTTTATACTCAACTTTTCATTGTTTAACCATTTCAAGAGAGGAGTAGGGTGCAAAATCCCATCGTCTATCATTCGAGGATTTCTACTACAGTCATCTAATATATATTTTCTGATATTTCTGTATTATTATTTTGGATGTTCATAATCTAGCTTCTCTATGGGGTATGTATGGGTTAGCTAGGAAATGAACATGTATATATGATACTTGATGATATATGAGTTATATGATGATTATATGATATGATATATGGATTGTTACAGCCATTTGCAGTAAATTACAGAATGAATGATAGAATAACATAATGGATGGTAACTAACTAAAATGGATAATATATCATGGTTTATAGATTGTGTATGTGATACTGGATTCTATGGGTGCCGGTCACCATTGGCATCTCCCGTGCTCTAAGACCGTCGTGATCTGGAATCGGGTTGTGACAAATGTACTTATAGGCGATGCAAATACTTCTCCCTAGGAAAAGTGTTCTAATAAGATGATGATCCTCATTAGGGTAACCATCGAGTGCATCAAGAATTTGCTTTCAGAAGATGAAAATACTTCTCCCTTGAAAAATTCTTCTAATGGGATGATAATCCTCATTAGGGTAAACCATCAAATGCAATGGGAATCTACTTCCGGGCGATGCAAATTCTTCTTGATCCTAAATTTGCCTTTGGGGTCTTCACCATTCTTCCTTCTAATTTGAAATCCTCATTTTTCTTTTCTTTGCGTAAAGGTTCTCACCTTTATTTTATTTTATTTTTTTGCATAGTGTTCCTTACCTTTATTCCCTTTACATAAAGGTCCTCACGGTTATTATTTTGCATAAAGGTCCTCACCTTTATTATGCCTTAATGACTTCTTCTAATAATATTGCATAAGTACTAAAGCATATACTTAAGGAATCATCCAATGTATTTTGTCTTCTTCCAAAGATTCTTCTTTTCCTTGTTCCAAAGCTATCATTCAATATCCCCCACTTTCAAGACAAGTGAGAATGACTATTCTCCTTTTCTTATTTTCAAGAAATAATTCAACTTTCAAAATTACTAATTCAATTTTCAAAATTACTTTTTCAACTTTTTCAACTTTTTCTAGTTTCGAGGTAGTGAATCTTCACTTTTATGACAACTTTTCTTTTGTACCAAGAAAAGTGTCTCATCTCCATATCATCTCTTTATCTTCTTCCTCCATTCCCCATTTTCAAGATAATGGGTTGATATGCTTTAAAATAGCTTTTCTTTCTTTCAAGCTATTTTCATCTTATTTTTTTATAAACAAATCTCCTTTTTTTTCTTCTTCAAAGAAATGGTATCCTTTTCCTAAACTCATAGAAAAATTAAAATGGTAGCCCCTCCTACTCTTCCAAATCTTCCTATGGTGGAGCCTACCTAGAATCATCATAGATTCTTTCCCTTGGCTCATCATGGTTTAAGTCAAGGTAATGAAGTTCCTATTTTGAATGTTATCTCTACTCATTCTTGCACGAAATCTCCCATAAAAATCAAATATGGATTTGGAATATGCATGAGGCTAGGTCTTGGTATAATCAACTTCCAAGTGCGGTTTATCTCCATATTAATTCCATCATATTTGATCTCTTCATTTCTAGTCTTTCTTCATCTCAAGTTAGGTCGGACACTAATGTCCTAACTATAATTATGGAATGGTGGATGGATTCTACCCATACATTTCACATTCCTATTAGTGAAATGACTATCACTACATTGGAATTTGCCTCCATAACGGGAATTTCTTTTGAATGAGAACCTGTTCCATTCGATGCTTGTTTATGTGAAAGTAACTCTAAAACCCAACATGATTATATGAATGCTCTTCTTGGAGTTGCCCTCCACTTAAAAAATGGACACATTTCTTATATCGAGCTAAAATACTTGGTTTTAAAATGAGCTATTACTTCTCCCAAGCTTATGGATCAACAAGCAAGGTGTTTCCTTCTCTATCTTTTTGGCACCACACTTATTGCCAATACTTCCAATACAGTGGATCTCTCCCTTTTGCCTCAATTATAGGATCTTTCAAAGGTTATGGACATGAATTGGGGATCCCCGACTTTATCTCAACCCTACTCTTTTATGGACTAAGTAAGTTTGCGTCAAGTAGTCCTGATGGCTACTGGAGGGCCATTATGGTCATGTAACACCCTAAAATTTCATTCATTTGAGCCTAAATACACTTCATTGAAGTATGAAAATACTTCATTTAATCATAGGAGCAACATATGTAAAAATTAGGACAAATCATGAAAACCGACCCCGACAGTTAAATAAGCACCTTGATGCTTCATTTTTCGAGCAGGTTTAGAAGTGCATATATTTAAATGCACCATTAGAATTATAAACTAGAGGAACATAATAAGTATTATTTCAGAATCAAATTGGGGCAAAAATATGAATAGATATAAGTTACAGGTCTGAAATATGAATACGTGAAGTGTCGGGAAGGAAATTTGAATTACCAAAAGTCTAAATGGTATATAAAGCTTCTTTTTTTTTTTTTTTTTCTTTTTCCTCCACATATCTTTATTTCTTCTTCTTCCTTATCCATGGCCAAAATTCTCTATCCCTTCCCCATCAAAATCTTTCAAAGAATTTCAAAGAAAATTGATAAAAAACCTAGTAAAACATCGAATTAACCTAATCTACATCGGATTTGAAGAGGAAGTGACATGTTTCTTCCACACCAAGATTAATAGGTAAAATTATTTGTTTGCTTTCTTTTTTAATCTTTAGGAGTTAATAGTAGTAATTGTTAAGAAATTTCAATGTTAAACACATATTAAGGCATAAATTTATACTTGAATTTTCATAGTCTTAAAGAATGATTTTGGAAAAGTGTAAAACATGAAAAGTGTTCCATTATTCTTTAAAATATTTTTTTAATTGAATATGTATGTTGTGAGATGCAACCAAGACAATAAAACTTGCCCGAATTGACTCTTACACATGAACAGGGTAAGCTTTGGATATTCACCAAATATTGTATAAAGCAGATATTAAGCTAAATTTTGGACATATTATAGCCTTATGTGTCTAATTTAATAGGAAAAAAATAATTGAAGTGATTAGATACTTATAGCTAGAGATATATGTAATTGAGTCAACGCTGCCAGAGAGAAATTCTGTGTAAAATAGAATATTATAGCTACTGTAATTTATATAATTCATTGGAAAAATAATATTTGTTTTAGATGAAATTTAATATAGAGATTAGTACATATGTTAGATAGGTCTCATAAAAATTTTAGATCAATATGAGATTATTTGTATGGTAAAAAATTAATTTATTGCATACTTCTCAGGCTGTCCAACAAGGGAATGAGTGAGCCTAATTTGACAACTTAGAGTTTTAAGGAGTTTTGATTAAACTGATAATTTAAATGAGTCATTTATATATTGTTATGCATGCCTAAATCATTATTTGAAGTTAAATTCATTTGAGAAATTGCAGCCCTTTGGCCAAATGAACATTGTTGAATTTCCTTTGATTTTCCCTTGATTTCAAACTTTGATTTGATCCATTTTCCTTGAACTTTGATATGATTTGAAATGTCCCCTTGTAATGTGAGCATTATTGACTTGCTATGTGAAATCCAGGTTTCATTGTATAAGCCCTTTAACCCTACCAAATTGATGTTTAAATGTTGCACACGAAGTATTCAATGAAATATCCTTTGTAAATTTCATAAGCTTACCAACTGAATGCTATTGTCACCAGCGTGGGTGACTACCTTTCTTGCCAGTTTGTACCTAGCTTAAATTTGAGTTCCATGTTATTTGACTTGTTATTTGATGATCCTAAGACTTGTTCATTGAACCATATTGATATTGACTGTCACTACCCACTTTTGGGCCACGAAGGTCCTAGGGCATGGGTAAACTTAAGGTCACCTGAAACCCGTAGAATCCGTGAACAATCCAGTTAGTAATCATTTAATCAATCTTAATTCATTCATCAATGCTTAAATTCCATTTATTACTTATAAATTTTATAGAAAATTTTGCCAGAGTTTCTTTTGTAATTTTAACCTTAATCCCGACCCAAAACCGGGTCTTTCATAAATTACACAGCCTGTACTAAAATTATTTTTACACTTCCAATGATTTGCTATCCTTATACCCTCAACTTCACAATTTCATAGACATACATGGCACTTCTAAATCTCTTTTAAAACATATAAATATTATTTTAGCATTTTCAGTATCACTGTCTCTATCATTTCACTATCATTGATATTATCAATCATTATACATTATACATTTTAATTTTTAATGCCACTGAATCGTCAATTATTTCAATGTTCATACATCATTATAGTACTCAATCATCTAATTATACACAGTACCATAGAGCTCTACGAGTTGACACTTATAAACTTTAGAGAATAATATTCTACCTCGATGTACTTGATATCCCAAGTCAGAAAAGAAATTGACTTGGAATCAGCTTCCTCTTATCTCATCCCTGTAAAAATTATAAACCACTATTTGGTGAGTATGAAATACTCAGTGAGCATGTATACATCATTAAACAAGTAATATAAGCTTATGATAACAAAAGATATCAATGGTAAGCAATAAAATATAAGTTTGGAATTAATGAATTGGTAAAAATACTCATATCATGTAGATAAGATAGAGATAAGATAGATAAAGGGCCATGAAACACGTAGACTATGTGTAAT
>CANXYC010618245.1:0-11300 GCA_948193065.1 Aleurites moluccanus | reverse complement strand
GTAAAATGACCATTTTGCCCCCAGTTCACCAAAAACTCAAAATTTCCCGATTTTGTCCTAACTGATTTTAAACCACTTCTATGCCTAAATTAGGTCATATAACATGCATAACTATCAATTTCATGCATATATACATCATATGAGCATATTATAAAGAAAGAAAAAAAATTCTCCCTAAGTCCCCCTTAAGGGTCCCTATAGGGTTTAGGTTGAGGTGTTACAGGAACAATATTAATCAAATAGGTTTATAGATTCAGTATCAGGAATAAATAGGAACATCAATGGTCATATCAAAGTTATGGAATTATATGGTAAGATAGATATAGGGCTCTGTAACATGTAGACTATATGTAATCACATAGTCGATCACATATCAAATGGGCATAAGACTGATCAGGTCATATGGCCAAGACCAATAACCCTTCCCAGCTAGGGCATCAATATTAATATGCACATTGCCGACAGTATGCACCCACTACCCTGTCGGATCGGCAGCTCTGTCAAACCGCATTTAGGTCGACACAAATTAACATCATATCAATATACACCATTTCTCAATAATGGTATCATCAATGGTATCAAACTCAATATCTTTCAAATCAAATGGTATTTGAATTAAAGGCATTGTAATATACAACATACAATCAAGGATAAGGGTTATGGTAAACAACAAAGGTATGGAACTAAGGTTGGTTCGGCAAAGGAAATCAGAGGGCCAATTGGCATGCGAATATCGCTGGCAACAATGGCATTCAAATGGTAGGCCTATGGAATACAAAGCAATAGGCCAAAAATAAAATGAACTAGGCATTTTATCAAACACTTGGTGGGCACAATTTGGCAAGCCAATAAGTTAGGTTATGGTGCAAGTTTGACTTGCCCATTTCAAGCAACAACAAATCACATTGGCAACAATATTATAGGTGTCAAATAAGCAAGATTAAAAAACACAAAATGAATCAAATTGGCTAAGGAATTCAAGACAAAAATCAAACAAAACCAAGGCATATGAATAGTAACAAGGGTTCGGCCAAAAACATGCTTCCATATATGATTTCCAATTTCAATTCCAATGCATTAGACATGTTAATTGATGCATATAAGACTCACCTAAGCTTTCCAAATGCTTTGGAAAATTGCTTTTCACCCATATTCTTCAATTAAGCCAATATGCAACTTTGTCAAATCTTGTGTTCTACATCAAATTAACCACCAATTAGTTACCTAAAGACTTTCAATTGACATATTCTAACTTCAATTAACATAAACTAACACTAAATCATCAAACCCTTTCATACAACTTCAAACAAGCTAGGTAATTTAGGCATTTTCATCAATTTGCATCAATTGATGCAATCTAACCTAAAACCCATTAAATTCAACCTTAAAATCATCTAACTAAACCATAAAATCAAACAAACAAACTTCTTACCTAATTGAGTTGAAGTGGCCGAAATCTTCTCTTCAATGTTCCTTGATTTCCTTTGTTCTTTCTTACAAATTAATGATGTAGAATGGTAGGACTAGGTTGATAGCCAAGTTTTCTATCAATTTGCTTAAAAACATTTTGTGGAAAAGTGAAGAAATGGTGGAGAAAATGGATGGAGATGGTTCGGCCAAGAAGAGAGAAAGGAAGCAGATGATGGTCAAATATTCTAAGTGTTGCTTTTATACTAAAATCATATGGCAAATTATGCTTTAGTCCTTAAACTTCCAAGTAATTAGGTTTTGACCTCAACTTTTTCTGTAATTTATTCTGACAATTCTGTTAGGATTTGGATTTCAATGTGGATAGTCAATAAGCTTATTTTAATTTATACATTTTATAAAATTGATTTTAGAGTCATTCTGTAACTCCGACAGACTAATTTCTCCTATTCACCTTAAAGTTCCTTTTATTTACAATTTTGTCATTAGTTACTTTTTTAGTGTTCCTAAATGTTTTTCACTTCTTTCTTTTTACCAAAATTACATATGCATTATGGTGATCTTTTACCCCCTCGTCTAATTTAGAAATTCTTCTATTAACAGGACTGCTAATTTCTCGGCAGTGTTCCCGACACCGCCACTTTCCGAAAAAGTAGGTAGTTCTCTTTCTAACTATGTCTCTAAAATTATTTCCCATCATTTTAAGACTTTTGAGCCACATATTGAGAACTAAATCATGTATATGAGTTATAACTTTCTAGGGTATTACATTCTACCCCCTACAAATAAATTCGTCCTCAAATTTAAATAAATACATACCTCACTGCTGAAACAAGAATGAATATCTGCTCTTTATCTCTTGCTCACTCTCCCGGGTACACTCCTCCATAAACTGGTTCCTCCATAGCACTTTTACCATCGGGATCTCCTTATTCCGCAACTATCTGACTTGTCGATCAACTATCTTCACTGGTAGCTCCTCATACGACAAGTCCTTATTGAGACCCACATCTTAAACCTCCAATATATGTGATGGATCATACACATACTTCCACAGCATAGAAATATGGAAAACCGGATGTACATGGCTCATATTGGGTGGAAGAGCCAATCTATAGGCCATATTACCTATCTTCTCAAGAATCTCAAATGGGCCTATAAACCTTGGTGATAATTTTCCCCTTTTCCCAAATGTCATAATACCCCTCATCGATGAGACCTTAAGGAAGATATAATAACAAACTGCAAAATGTACATCCTTTCTCTTCAGATTAGCATAACTCTTCTGCCTACTGAAGGCAGTCTTCATCCGATCTCTGATCATAGGCACCTTTTCCATAGTCTCTTTGATCAACTCTGGCCCCTCAAGTTGCTTCTCCCCTGGCTCCACCCAACATACTAGAGATCTACATTTTCTACCATATAGTGCTTCAAATGGAGCCATACCAATACAAGAGTGGTAACTGTTATTATAAGAGAACTCAATCAATGGTAGATAATAATCCTAGTTACCTTTGAAATTTAGAACGCACAATCTAAGCATATCCTCCAAAATCTGGATTGTCCTCTCCGACTATCCATCAATCTGCAGATGGAAAGCAGTACTGAACTGCAACTGGGTACCCATGGCCTCTTGAAACTTCTGCCAAAACCGGGAAGTGAATTGTGTACCTTTATTTGAAATGATCATCAAAGGAACTCCATGAAGTCGCACAATGTTATCCGCATATAACTGTGCATACTGAGCTACCGTATAACTGGTATTAACCTCTAGAAAATGAGTAGATTTCATTAAACGATCTACAATCACCCATATGGAGTCATAACCCTTGGTAGTCCTCAGTAGACCCACTATAAAATCCATAGTAAGCTGTTCCCATTTCCACTTTGGCAACTCAATCTCCAAAAAGCAACCCTGATGGCTTCTGATGCTCAAACTTAACCTGCTGACAGGCTAAGCATTTAGACACAAACCGAGCCACATCTCTCTTCATACTAGGCCACCAATACACATCTCTAAAATCATGGTACATCTCGGTAATCCCTGTATGTACACTATATGCTGAATAGTGAGCCTCTCTTATAATTCGATCCCGTAGCTCATCAAAATCCGGTATAAATATACGCTTCCCACACTTTAGTACCCCATCCTCTACTATAAATTTTATCATCGTACCACTCTGCACATCACCCTTAAGCTTCAATAAATAAGGATCCCTATCCTGAGCCACTTTAATATCATCAAGTAACAGTGACTCCACCCGAAATTGGGCTATTAGAGCCCGGTTTTGATCCTGGGATCCCAAATCCTAACTCCCTCATCTCTCAGATCAAAAGTCTCTTGCCAACCACAATATGAGCTAGACTGCCCATGGATTTCCTGCTTAATGCATCAGCCACTACATTGGCCTTACCCAGGTGATAAAAGATTTCACAGTCATAATCCTTAAGTAGCTCCATCCATTTGTGCTGCTAAAGATTTAGATCCTTATGCTGAAATATATACTGTAAACTTTTATGATTAGTGTATATCTCACATTTTGATCCATACAAGTAATGTCTCCAAATCTTCAATACAAATACTACAACTGCCATCTCCAGATCATATGTCGGATAATTCACTTCATGCTTCTTTAATTGACAAGAAGTATAAGCAATCAGCCTACCATTCTGCATCAGTACACACCCCAATCCGATCGTAGAAGCATTACAATACACTGTGAATTTCTCCCTCTCAGATGGTAATGCTAATACTGGAGCACTGGTGAGGCAATACTTCAAAGCCTGAAAACTGTGCTCATACTCATCAGTCCATAAATAATGCTTCTGTTTCCACATTAATCCAGTCAATGGAGTTGAATTCCTGGAGAAATCTTTCACAAAGCTCCTGTAATACCCTGCCATACCCAAAAAATTGTGAACCTCTGAAACACTGGTAGGTTGAGGCCAATTCACAACTGCTTCAATCTTCTAAGGATCCACCTTAATACCATCCTTGCATATCACATGCCCAAGGAAACACACTTCAGTTAGCTAGAACTGACATTTAGATAGCTTAGCATATAGCTGATGCTCTCGAAGTGTCTGCAAAACAATCCTCAAATGCTCCATATGCTCTTCCTCACTCCTAGAATAGATAAGTATGTCATCAATGAATACAATTACAAACTTATCCAAAAATGACCTGAACACCCTGTTCATCAAATCCATAAAAGCTGCCAGTGCATTGGTCAACTCGAATGGCAACAACAAAAACTCATAATGCCCATATCGGGTCCTGAAAGAAGTCTTAGGTACATCACCCTTCTCAATCTTTAACTTGTGATACCAAAACCTCAGACCAATCTTCAAAAAATGGCTGGCACCCTGCAGCTGATCAAACAAGTCATCTATCTGAGGCAATGGATTCTTATTCTTCACTGTCACCTTGTTCAGCTGCCTATAGTCTATACACATCTTCAAAGAGCCATCTTTCTTCTTTACAAACAATACCGATGTACCCCAAAGAGAACTACTCGGTCTAATAAACCCTCTATCCAATAGCTCCTGTAACTGCACTTTCAATTCCTTCAGTTCAGTTAGAGCCATTATGTATGGAGGAATAGATATAGGGTCAGTGCCTGCATGCACCTCAATCTCAAAATCAATCTCCCTATTAGGGGGGCAATCCTAGCAACTCATCAGGAAACACATCAAGAAACTCCCGTACTATCAGTATCTGATCAAGGTTTACAGATGACTTCTGCACATCTATCACTTGTGCCAAATAGGCTGAACAACCTTCCCCAATCATCCTCTTGGTCTTGATAATAAAAACCAAATTAACCCTGAACTTCTGAATATCACCCTGAAACTCAAACTCTAGCTGCCCCTTAGGCTGGAACCTGACCTCTTCCGATAACAATCAATAACCACTCGGTGCCTGGTAAGCCAATCTATACCAAAATAACATCTAACTCTAACACATGCAACTAAATCAGATTAGCACACAATATATTATCATCAATCTCAATCACACAATCAGGATAATAAAAATCCACATCAACACTCTCACCTATACGAGTCACAATCATCAAAGGCACATCTAACAATCTCCTTTGGTTATTCAATTTAGATGCAAAGTGTGGTGACACAAAGGAATGTGTAGCACCATAATCAAATAAGGCATCTGCAATCTCATTTTGAATCAGAATAGTACTTGTGACCACATTGTTTGATCTCTGAGCCTCCTTGGTGTTGACTGCAAACACTCTGCCCTGACTCCTTCTAGCTAGGGCTTGACTACCACTGGGAGCCTTTCCTCCTCTTCCTTTGCCTCTACTTGAAGCCTCTCTGCCCACATTCTAACTCATCTGTATCGTCAGCTGAGAAACCATAGCAGATGGCTATTGCTGCTCACCCTATAATGGACATCTACTAATGAAGTGACCATGCTACCCGTACTTCAAACTGGCACCTGACTGTAATCGGTAATCCCTTCCGTGCCTCAATCCACAGAACTTATAAATTGGCACACCAGGCATTTATGCTGTAGGTCTAGAGGAACCCTGTGAATAAGTAGGTGTAGACCATACCACTGGTGGTCCCCTACTCTGAACCCTCCTCCTTTTACTACTAGCTGATGATTTTTGATCAAATCGAGGCACTGGCTTTGCCTGCCTAGGCTGGGTGCTGCTCCCCCCTCCTAACATGAGATCCTAGACCACCTTTCCTCTTCTAGTCCCTCTTAGCCCTCTCTGCCTTATACTTCTCTTCCATCTGTGTAGCCTTATTAATAACTGTCGTTAGAGAAGTAAACTCAGTAGCTAATAATGCATTGTAAAGTGTAACATACAAACCCCTCCGAAAGCTGCTGATCAGATCAACCTCTGTAGGAACAATATGAGTAGCATACCTACTTAGCCTGATGAACTCCTCCACATACTCCTCAAATGATTTATCCCCCTGCTCCAACTGCTCATACCGTACCAGATTACGGGTCTTCACCCCCTCTGTGATGAACTCATCAATAAGCCCTTGTCGAAACTCAATCTAGGTGGGTGGGTGCTCATCATATAACCTGGCCTCCATCCTCCTTAAAGATTAAGTCCATGTTTTCCCCTTCAGTAACAGTCCAACTAACTCAATAGCTCTTAACTCAGAACATGGTATTCTCCTCACTACCTTATCCACCTCCTCCAAGAAATCCATAGGGTCACTGCTTGTCTCCCCTAAACTCTGGTAAGTTTAGCTTCAAAAAGCTAAACATTGATACTCCACCCTCCTCAATCACTCTATGGCCTCCATGTACAGCAGGCTTCCTAGGAACCCCTACTGGTTGCACAAGAGCCGGCGCCACTGGAACTGCCTCTGGTGCCATAGGTGGAGGCACTATTGCTGGAGCTGGTGATGGCGGTACATTCTGATGCTCCCGCCTCAAATCAACCATATCTCTTCGTAACTCCATCAATGCCCTTATAATCTCAACTCTCTAGGGGTCATCGCCCCTCTCTGTATCCTCTATTGTTTGTTAGGATCGGGACAGACCCTCTGAAATTGAAATCTCCCTTACCAAAGACTCATTGGAGGCTACCTCTACCTCACGGGTATCTTTGTCCCTCTTATCAGACATCTGTATAATCTGTAAAAAAAAATGGAAACATGCTCAGAAAATGACAGAAACGCAGAATAATTACATATAACAGATGATAATAACAAAAGACGACAAAGGAAATCCTATGTTGCATGGTATACGTAATTCTACACCATTCTGTACTTAGTCACTATTCCTTTGTAATTTAGGTACTATTCCTTTATAATCTAACTTTCACTATTTGTAACCTAGAGCTCTGATACCACCTCTGTCATGACCTATTTTCGGATCGTGATGGTCCTCGGATGCTAGAGATGCCAATAGTGATTGGCACCCGTAAAACCTAGTATCACATGCATAATCTATAAACCGCAATTTATTATCAATTTTATTTAGTTACCATCCATTATGTTATTATGCAATTCTTTCTGTAATTTGGTGCAATTGGCTATACTGTCATTATATCATAATATATACTCATCATATATCATATCATATCATCACATACATATATAACTGTTCATATCCTAGCTAACCCGTACATATCCCATGGAGCAACTAGATCATGAGCATAAAAAATAATACAGAATTCAAATATACACATGAAATGTCTGTAGCAGAAATCCTCGGATGATAGACGATGGGATTCTGCAGTCTACTCCTCTCCTGAAATGGTTAAATAAGGAAAAGGTGAGTATATAAGATACTCAGTGAATCTATATGCATCACAAGTCAAAATAGGATGGAACAATGATATATACATTATAAAGGAACAATGGAATAGTATCAATCAAATAGGTTTATAGAATCAGTATCAGGAATTAATAGGCACATCAATGGTCATATCAAAGTTATGGAATTATATGGTAAGATAGATATAGTGCCCTATAACACATAGACTATGTGTAATCACAAAGTTGTTCACATATCAAGTAGGCATAAGACTGATCAGGTCCTATAGCCGGGACCAATAACCCTTCCCAGGTAGGGCATCAATATCAATGTGCACATTGCCGACAGTATGTACCTACTATCCTGTCAGATCGGCAGCTCTGTCAAATAACATTTAGGTCAATACAAATAAACATCATATCAATATACACCATTTCTCAATAATGGTATCATCAATGGTATCAAACTCAATATCTTTCAAATCAAATGGTATTTGAATTAAATGCATTGTAATATACAACATAAAATCAAGGATAAGAGTTATGGTAAACAATAAAGGTATGGAACAAAGGTTTGTTCGGCAAAGGAAATCGGCGAGCCAATTGGCATGCCAATATCGCAAGTGACAATGACATTCAAATTGTAGGCCTATGGAATACAAAGCAATAGGCCAAAGACAAAATGAACTAGGCATTTTATCAAACACTTGGTGGGCACAATTTGGCAAGCCAATAGGTTAGGTTATGGTGCAAGTTTGACTTGCCCATTTCAATAAAAAATAAAGCATATTGGCAACAATATTATAGGTATCAAATAAGCGAGATTAAAAAACACAAAATGAATCAAATTGGCTAAGGAATTCAAGGCAAAAATCAAACAAAACCAAGGCATGTGAATAGTAACAAGGGTTCGGCCAAAAACATGCTTCCATATATGGTTTCCAATTTCAATTCCAATGCATTAGACATGTTAATTGATGCATATAAGACTCACCTAAGCTTTCCAAATACTTTGGAAAATTGCTTGTCTCCCAAATTCTTCAATTGAGCAAATTAGGGCAACTTTGTCAAATCTTGTGTTCTACATCAAATTAACCACCAATTAGTTACCTAAAGACTTCCAATTGACATATTCTAAGATCAATTAACATTAACTAACACTAAATCATCAAACCCTTTCATACAACTTCAAACAAGCTAGGTAATTTAGGCATTTTCATTAATTTGCATCAATTGATGCAATCTAACCTAAAACCCATCAAATTCAACCTTAAAATCATCTAACTAAACCATAAAATCAAATAAAAAAACTTCTTATCTAATTGAGGTGAAGTGGCAAAAATATTCTCTTCAATGTTCCTTGACTTGCTTTGTTCTTTCTTACAAATTAATGATGTAGAATGGTAGGACTAGGTTGATAGCCAAGTTTTCTATCAATTTACTTAAAGAAATTTTGTGGAATAGTGAAGAAATGGTGGAGAAAATGGATGAAGATGGTTCGGCCAAGAAGAGAGAAAGGAAGAAGATGTTGGTCAAATATTCTAAGTGTTGCTTTTATACTAAAATCATATGGCAAATTACACTTTAGTCCTTAAACTTTCAAGTAATTAGGTTTTGACCCCAACTTTTTCTGTAATTTTTTTTGACAATTCTGTCAGGATTTGGATTTCAATACAGGAAGTCAATAAGGTTATTTTAATTCATACTTATTTATAAAATTAGTTTCAGAGTCATTCTGTAACTCTGACGGACCAATTTTCACTATTCACCTTAAAGTTCCTTTTATTTATAATTTTGCCATTAGTTACTTTTTCAGTGTTCCTAAATATTTTTCACTTCTTTCTTTTTACAAAAATTACACATGCATTATGGTGATCTTTTACCCCCTTAGTCCAATTTAGAAATTCTTTTGTTGACTGGACTTCTAATTTCTTGACAGTGTTCCCGACACCGCCGCTTTCCAAAAAAATAATTACTTCTCTTTCTGACTATGTCTCTAAAATTATTTTCTATCATTTTAAGACTTTTGAGCCACATACTGAGAACTAAATCATGCATATAAGTTAAAATTTTCTAAGGTATTACACTGTGCTACTGGTCTAGAGGAACCCTGTGAATAAGCAGGTGTAGACGATACCACTGGTGGTCCCCTACTATGAACTCTCCTCCTCTGACTACTAGCTGAAGATCGCTGATCAAATCGAGGCACAGGCTCTGCCTGCCTAGGCTAGGAGCTGCTCTCCCCCCTCCTAACCTGAGATCCTGGACCTCATTTCCTCTTCTTGTCCCTCTTTGCCCTCTCTGTCTTATACTTCTCTTCCATCTATATAGCTTTATCGACAACTATTATCAAAAAAGTGAATTATGTAGCCAATAATGCATTATGAAGTGCAGCATGTAAACCCCTCCTAAACCTGCTAATCAAATCCGCCTCAGCAGAAAAAATATGAGTAGCATACCTACTCAACCTGATGAACTCCTCTGTATACTCCTCAACTGATCTATCCCCCTACTCTAACTGCTCAAACTAAATTAGGTTATGGCTCTTCACCACCTCAGTAATAGACTCATCTATCAGACCCTACCGAAACTCAGCCTATGAGGGTGGATGCTCACCATATAGCCTGGGCTCCATCCTCCTCGAAAACCAAGTCCAATCCTTCCCTTTCAATAAAAATCCTACCAGCTCAACAGCTCTCAGCTTAGAACAAGGTAGTCTCCTAGCTACCTTTTCAACCTCCTCCAGAAAGTCTACTAGGTCACTGCCTTTGTTGCCCCTGAACTCTGGCAGGTTTAACTTCAAAAAGCTAAACATATATACACCATCCTCCTCAATAACTCTACGGCCTCCCTATACAGCAGGCTCCCCATGAACCCCTACTAGCTGCATAGGAGCCGGTGCAACTGGTACTGCCTTTGGTGCCACTAGTAGGGCCACTGCTACTGGAATTAATGGTGGCGGTACATTCTGATGTTCCAGCCTCAAATCTACTAAATCCCTAAATAACTCCATCAATCCCCTCATCATCTCAACTCTCCAGGGATCATCACCCCTCTATGTATCCTTTGTAGTTTGTCTAAATCTGGATGGACCTTCTGTGTCACGACCCAACTTAGGAGTCGTGACGGTCCTAGGTTACGGGTGATGCTTAAGCTACCAGTACCACGAAGAACCCAAATGACTATACTATAGGGCATGCAATACAATAACAAGCTCATTATAGCTTGACAATTTTATAAAAATTTGGGCAGCATCTCCTTTGTATAAGGAGTATACCCAGCTGAAAAACATGCAAATAAACACTTCTACTATATACTTCAACCTCAATTCTCAATTCAATAATCCCTCTGGATCTCCAATATCAACTCAATATAATCACATTTACATATCAAGCAATTTCCACATATACCATATCATGTACATCCATATTATAATTCTTATATGAAACTATAAAGATGCAAGCACAAATATATATGTATGTTACTCTTTAATTTACAGTACTATGAGACCTCTATATTGTACAATTATTTACATATACTTTTAGAACTTGAGTTTTACATGATCAGCTAGTACTATTCCGAGGAAGGAGTAGGGAATGCCAATGGAATGCATGCCTCACTGCAGACCT
>CANXYC010618243.1:0-15544 GCA_948193065.1 Aleurites moluccanus | reverse complement strand
AGATAGGTGTTTATGCATAAAGGAATGGAAATAGTGTAAATTGTGCAAAGTGAGGTTTATAGTACATACAGTATATGCTTGATGTCTATTTATGTGAATGATATGCTTTGTGATGTTTTAAAGTCTTATCAGAGTGTTATATGTGGTAAATAGGTGAACTATCAAGTACTCCAGCTGAGAGTGTTGAACGGCGAGCCGACTAGGGCTCGGGAGCACTGGATTGGGGGATAAGTGAACTGATTGTGATAGAGGTGAGTCTATGTGTATAATCATGCATGATTTGTATCATATATGATATAATATTTCATTTGAACTAATAAAATAGAGTTTGATACCCAAAAACACAAGCAGTGCAAATTGGCCCGTAAATAAGCTCGCCGAAATAACAAAAAATGACCTAAACTTTGTTTGTCCATAAAATGAAATCCAAAAAGCCAATTGGGCCACCACTTGCCCAATCATCTAGTTTTAACCTAAGCTTTAAAATGATACCTCATGGTCTACCTAAATCCTTTGGCAACATACTTAACCAGAAAACTACTCAAGAATCCCAAAACGGACCCGTAACGACGAGTGCAAGTTGTACTACTTAAACATGTAATAATCAAGCTCCAAAAGTATATGTTAATATTTGTACAGTATAGAGGTTTTATAGTACTGTAATCTAAGGAGTGACATGTATATATATATATATGTGTGTTTGCATTTCTATAGCTTTGCATATAAATTATACTATGGATATATATATATATATATATATATATATATATATATATATATTATGCTATGAATTGATATAGTTTGATATACATATACATGTATTGAGTTGTTATTGGAGATCCAGAGGGATCATTGATTTGAGTATGGATGATTATAAGGTATATTGGAAGTGTTTATTTGTATGTTTACAGTTGGGCATAGTCATATTTTAGAGGAGATGCTGTCGAAATTTCTGCAGCATTATTAAGCTATTTAAACTTATTATATGAATTGCATGTCATATAATACAGTTATTTGGGTTCTTTGTGGTACTGGTAGTTTAGGCAACACCCGTACCCTAGGACCGTCGCGACTTCCAGGTTGGGTAGTGATAAATTGTATTCAACGGGTTCAGAAAATAAAAATAAATCAGAAGACATAAAATCAGAAATCAAAATTTTAGAAAATACAAAATAAATAAACGCAAATAAAGAAGAAAAGAAATATCCAGAAAACGAAGAAAAAAACTCAAAAAAGTAAGAAAGGAAAGAAATAATAATAAATAAATAAATTAGAGAACAAAAATTCTCAAACAATCTAACACAACTCTAAAATTTTTAAGAGAATAAAAGAGTAAAGGAAAAAGAATAAGCATCTCCAATAATATACACACAGCCTAGGTTTTCAAAAAAAGGAGTAAAGAAAAAGAAGAAATAAAGCAAAAATGAAAGAAAGGCAAAATATGTCAAACCATAAAATAGGTAGAGTATTTTTGTCTCAAAATCATTAAAAAATTCGGCGTTTAGAAACACATTTTCAAAAGCAACTCTGAGTAGCAATCGAATTTCAGCATTTTATCCCCTAAAAAATCGCCAATCGTGATTTTAAACAAACATTATCATGTTCATCAAAATTACGATCGATGATTTTTTTATTCTCCAACACGCTTTTTTTATGAAACGTGCAAATAAACACCCCCATAATCTATGTATAATTTATAATTTTATAATAATAACAATAATAATAATAATTATTATTATTATTATTATTGTTATTATTATTATTATTGTCATCGTGGTTGTTTTATGGAGGTGTTTGATTGGCCGACTAAATACACCTAATTACCAATTGACAATATACGTCGCTAATTGAAAAATTTTATATTGTTTAATTGGTCAACTAAAAAACTCTGATTGTGAATCTCTCTTCAATCGTTAAAATCCATAAACAACTATGAATTATGGCAATTTACGATTTGACAATTACATTTTTATATCAATCTCATATTTAACATTATATCAATCTTATATTTAGTAATCGCCTATCAAACACCATATATTATAATATCTTATATATTATATTATATTATATCTACAAAAATTCCCTTAACTAATAAAATTTTTGAATTATTTAAAAAATATGTAACTTTTAACACAAAAGACAAAAAGTTCACTTTATCCTCACTTTGATTGATTGGATTAAAAATTTAATTTATTTTAATAAATGTATAAATTTGTACGTCGAAATATAATCTAGGGACAAATAAATATATAGTGTGGATAATAAATTTAAATTTGAAAATAAATATATAAATTTATTGATTATCCAATTAGTAATAGTCTAGATCTTATAAATTGTACACTGTATAAATATTATAACTTGTAATTCTTGTAATTAGTTTTATGTTATGAACTATAGGGTTTGTCTTTTGTACAATTAAAATTGTTTGTACATGTGTCATTTTGCATGTAAGTTTCGCATTTATGACGACACGTGTCTAATGATATATTAGGTCCTTATACTATAAATATGCAACAATCCGTTTATATCATAAACAAGTAATAAGTAATAAGTTTCTTCCTTTTCAAATCAATAAAAAAAATCACTCTCTTTTCCTTATATTAAACTCTTGCGTCCCTACTGTCTTAAATCTTTACCATTATTTATTACTTTGGCTCTTGATTGTAAGTAATTTATTCATTTAAAACTTTGTTTCAATTCCTTTTAAATTTAAATTTCTGTTTAAATTAAATTTTTATACTGTTCATTTTAAATTTAATTTCCTTCACATTAAAATAAATTTAGCTGCATTATCATAATTTTGCTCATTAAAATTATCATAGTCCCTGATATGGCCCCTCTAGTTCAGAGCCTAATCTCTTATTAGGTAAAGCTTAATCTCTTATTAGTTAAAGCATAGTCTCTTGTCAATTAGAGCCTATCTCTTGTTAACTAGAGCCTAACCTCTTGTTAATTAGAGTCTAACCTCAGTCAATTAATCTTTGTTCATTCTTAGATTTTTCAATCTATCAATATAGGTAGAGACTGTTTTGATATTAGATATATTTAAGTCAGTTAAAGTTTGAACTTCAAGTTCAATTAGACAATTTAAACTTTTACAACACTATAACTTAGTAAATAATTACCAAACACACTATTTAATAGACGATATTAAATAATTAATAATAAATATTCACGCTGTAAGATTGAATATTGATTTAAAGGCAAAAATTAAGTTTATTAACTGTCTAATAAATTTTTCTTGAAAAATTTGTCTATAATTTATGACTTGTTGAATCTACTAACAACTTTTTTTGTTTCACAATAAATATTCTAATTACAAAATTCACAATTATTAAGAAATTTTTTTAACTACTTTAATCTTTCTAATTTATTTATTATTTTAATTTTCCTTTACTTTCCTCATTTTCTCACATTCTATATTTTTTAATTAATTTTTATATTTTTCAATATATTTTTTAATGAGGATATTATTGTAAAATTAAGATAAAATATAATTTAAATCAAAAAATGAGACAATTAAATTAGGACATACTAAAAAAAATTAAGATATTTATTGTGTGACAGAAGAAGTATTCGTTTGGGTTTGTTTAGATTAGCGTTGGTTAGTTAGGAAAAGCTTTGGTCAGGTGAAGGATATGCAGTCTCGCTAAGTGATCCCAGTAATTAAATAAAAGAAATAAAAAGAACTTAAATAAATATAATGTGTAATTATTTAAAATTTTAACAGGAAATAAATTTATTAACACTAATAATTTTAATTTAATTCATGAAAAAGAAATAAACAATCAAGAAGTAAATATAACTAAAATAGAAAATGATTAACAAAATAGTAATGTTATTTATAAAATTGGTTCTTTTAATTTCTCTATTGATTATTCAATTAAACAAACTGAGCAAATTATTATTTTTTAAATCAATCTCATGAAAATATTCAATTATTCTTTCATCAAGCCATTTTAAAACACAAAGAAAAATATAGATTTTTATATATAGGTATGGTACAAGTAGTTATTAAATCTTTATTTAGACATTGTTTTAGATATCTGTGTAATTTTATATTTAAGAGATGCAAGACATTTAAAATTTTCAAATTCTTTATTTGTTGTATATATAATATATAAATGGGTATATTAAAAGACACTATATCCCACATTGAAAGATTACAAACTTTTACAAGGGTATATATTGACTATTATACTTCATAGTCAATAAGGACTTGTAAGTGGACCACACTATGCATATGAGATAAATGAGTGTACACCTTATATCACACATACGCACCGCTCGGCTTGACTCGACTTGGTGCGATGTGGTGTAGTGCGCGCGTGTAAAACCGAAACACTATATTTTTTTTAAATTCACCCAACTATAACAGACCCAAAACCTATTTAATTTTCCTAAACTGAAAAATCTTTTCACTAATTGTTATGACTGTTCTTTCTTTATTCACCCAATTATGGCATTAAAGGTTTTTGTTTATGAACGTTGTTTCCCTTCTCCTATATATTAAAGTAAGGAGAATTCTTGAAAAATAGATAGAAAAAATACAAAGTCTTTTTATATGCTCTTCCAATATGATCAAAATAGTATTATAATTGTTCTTGGAACTTCTTTGTTTTTGTGCTTGAATCAAGAAAGCTATAGCTGTTGAATCTTGGAGGTAATTTCGATTGGGACCTGTGAGCATCAGTAACCTACTGAGGGGCCGAAATATTTCTTAAGGACAATGATATTTCACATCTCAGCTAATCAGATAAGCCGTTTCGATTTTATCTTCCTGTTTTATTTCGGTTTTGAATAATTTTGTGATTAAGTTTGCTTCTTGTCTGTATTTTCAATTCTGGTTAATTACTAAGCAACAATAATCTTAAGGAATAGTATGGCTTCTAATAATGTTGATTTCTACTATGCTTGCTGCTACTAAGGTTGTTCCTGATTTAACCAGAATAAAACCTTTCAATGGTGAGAATTTTAAATGTTGACAAATTAAATTGATGTTGGTACTGGATATAGCTATGGTTAGCCATGTTTTGTCTAAACCAAGACCTTCCTACCCTGCTGATTCTAATGATGAAACTGTTAAAAAAGACAAATTAGAGAAATTGTCTGTTTGGGCTTCTAGGGATATCTTTAAATGCTTTATCCAATGAATTATTTGATGTTTACTGTTTATATAAGATTGCCATTGAATTATAGGATGCTTTAGTTTTGAAATATGTTATTGAAAATGTTGGAGTTAAATTCTATAGGGAATTTTTTGCATTTTCAAATGTCTGATGATAAAGATGTCTCTGCACAAATTCATAAGTTTCATTTGGTTGTTAATGAATTAACTACTGAGAATATTATTTTGCCACTTGCCTTTGTTGTTGGCTCTTTGATTGATAAGTTACATGAGTCCTGGTTAGATTATAAGAACAATATGAAACATAAGAGAAAATATTTTACTCTTAGGGAACTTATAATCCATATTATAATTGAAGAGAAAAATAGAAAGTTGAACCAAACTGCCAAAGTGTAATACCCTGAAATTATGTTACAGTTACTAAGCAGTTTTATTAAGTATCGGACTGATAACACCGATGGAAATCATTCTGATTAAGGAACTGGTTTAGTATTAAATTTAAGGTTATTTTTCTTAGATACATGGGTAATGAAGGATTAAGAATAATTATAGTTAA
Source organism: Aleurites moluccanus (assembly GCA_948193065.1). NCBI lineage: Eukaryota > Viridiplantae > Streptophyta > Magnoliopsida > Malpighiales > Euphorbiaceae > Aleurites > Aleurites moluccanus. The sequence continues at coordinate 9,860 of CANXYC010618243.1, read as the reverse complement.
TGATATGAAAAAAGTATGGAAAAGTGTTAAGAGTGATGAAAAATCAACAGAATGGCAAAATAGTAAATAAGTGGAACTTTAGGGGCATTTTGGGAAACCACCTGTCTAGGATCCAAATTTTCTCCAAAAGCTGTATAATGTTAAACTATAGCTAAAAATAAGTTTATTCACTCTCCACTTTGAAATATAAAACTGAATAAAATTGACAGAATTAGTTACAGAAAGTTTTCGGGTCAAAAGTAGAAATAATGAAAGTTTTGGGCTGAAAAACCTAATTTTCAAACCTTGCCACCTATAAATATCAACACTAAGCCATTTTTACCATCAAACTTCTTCTTCTTCTTCTTGCTTGGCCGAACCACTTCCACCATTTCTCCACTAATTTTCATGCAAATTTTTCAAGAAAAATCAAAGAAAACTTGAATTCTAACCTTGTTTAACTAATCCCATCCAATTTTCACCAAAAAAATCAAAGAAAACCAAGAATTCTTCCTTTGGAGATTTCGGCCACACCACCATCATAAGGTAACTTGAGGTTTTCTTCATCCTTTTAAGCTAATTAGGTGTTTTAGATGTTCAATTAGATGGGTTTAGCATTAGATTGCATTAATTTGTTCAAATTGATGGAAATCCCAAATTTCAAATCCTAATTAGGTTATGTTTATAATCAAATCCTAGATTAAGCTTCTATAATCCATAATTAAGTTAGATTATGTTTAATTATATCAATTGGAAGTTAATTTAGTGATAGTTTTGGTGTAGAATCAAAAGAAGAACAAGATTGCCATATTTGTCTACTTTGAAGAAATTGAAGAATCAGGTTTTATTTTGGCAATTGGAAGGTTTAGGTGAGTTTAATACATATCATATTACATGTCTATAACCTTATTTTGAATTATGAAAACCATTTATGCTAGGCCATGTTTTAGCCGAATGCTTAATGCCATATTCCTTTGAATTTTTGTTTGATTTTTCCTTGAATTCCAAGCCAAATTTGATCTATTATGTATTGTTATTTGTTGGATTTGATTTGCCTATTGAATTATCCACATTGTGAGCTTGTTGTTTGATATATGGGCATTGTTGAAAATGCACCAAAACCTAACCTAAATGCCTTATGAATATTGCACACCAAGTGTTCAACAAAATGCCTCAATGAGTTTTTCATAGGCCTACCAAGCCAATGTCATCATCGCCAGTGACGTTGGCTAGCCAATTGTGCCAACGTAACTGACCTTGGTTGACCACTTTGTTATTCAACCCATACTTGATTGTCATTCTTATTATTATTCTAATTATATCTTCCATTGCTTACATGTGATTGATTATTGATACTGATTGAATAAATTGCAAACCATTTGATTATTGATGAGTTCCTTGATCCATATTGGTTCCTATTGATTAATTTTCAAAATTAATGATTCTATTGCTTTATTATATGTTGATTTGATAGATCTACCTTATCGACGGAGTAGTGGATAAATACCGTCGTCATTGTACACAATGTATATCATGGACCCTAGCTGGGAAGGGTTAATATCCTAACCATAAGGCTTGGCCTGCTTTATGTAACTTACATGCGATTTAAATATTGCTATATGTGTTAAGGCCCATCATCTGTCATATCCATATGATTTGTATATTTATGATGTGTTTATTGGATACAAACTACTGTTGCTACCTAATTTTCTTTCATCTGTTAACTGGTATGCAAAAACCTATTACCCGATATTTGTTTATCTTATTGTTTCATTGATTATCAAACCCTAATGTGATATGATGTATATTGGATTCAATGAGTATTTTTATACTCATTCTGTAGTCGTTGAATTTTTTTTTTCAGGTCAAGAATAATAGGCGAGTTCCATATTCTTTTCCTCTGTAGAACCAATAGTATATTTTAACAGTATAATTATTTTATATTTGTCCTGTGTAATATTTTTTAGTAGCTCCATGGATTTATAAATTGTTATGGATGGATTGTATTAATGATATAAAATATTTTATATGGAGTTTTACAATGTTTATTGCATAGATGTCGTAAGGGTATAGTGACAGAATTACAGAATACAGAATCAAAAATAAGCAATTAAGTACAGTAAGATAATAATTGGATATATTATAGGTTCTACGGTTTTCGGTTGTCTCTAGCAGTTCATGCATTATAGGACCGTCATGTTCTAATTTTGGGACGTGACACAAAGCTAAGGAATTAACCTATAAAGCCAACCTAGTTGAAGATAGAAAGAAAAACCAAGACAACTCTAGATATAACCATAGGCAGAAACACCATAACAACCAGGGACAAGGTCAACACTACAATTCCAATCGGGACAATAGGTCAAACCAAAATCAATCTAAGAAAACTAATGGAGCTTATTTTGTTTGTGGAGTTTCAAGTCACTATGTTGCCTAGTGTAAATACAAAAAGGGAAAAAAGAACAACAACAATCATAAGGCAAATTTGGTGGAAATTGAAGATAGGATACAATAGTTGCAATGGTGATTGAGGTGAACATGGTAGAAAATTACAAAGCTTGGGTGATAGATTTAGGTGCCACTAAGCATATATGTGCAAACCACTCTATTTTTTCCATCTACACTCTTTTAAAAGGCGAGAATGTCTTTGTAGCAAATGATCGCTCTACTCCTGTCCTAGGAAAAGGAATTGTGAATCTTAAACTGTCTTCAGGAAGAATATTGTCCCTTACCAACACACTTCATATGCCAACCATTAGGCGTGATTTAGTGTCTGTTACTCTTCTTGTAAATGTTGGTATTAAGCTTATTATAGAGTCTAATAAGACAGTACTTACTATGAATAGGAACTTTGTGGGGAAGGGTTATGCTGATCATGGATTGCTTTACTTGAATGTACTTGATTCAATTTCTAATAATAATATTGCATTCTCTTTTGCTTACTTGATTGATTGTGATGACTTATGGCATGCTAGATTAGGACATGTTAATTACTCTTATATCAACCTTATGAATAATTTAGGAATTTTAAAAGATGTAAAAATTACAAATCCTAGAAAATATGAAATTTGTGTAGAAGCAAAAGCTACCAAGAAACCTTGTACGACAGTTCAACATAGAGAATCTGAATTACTTAGTTTAATACATTCTGACTTAGTTGACATGCCTTAAAATGTATCAAGAGAAGGTAAAATGTATTTTATAACCTTTATAAATGATTATTCAAGGTATAAATGAGTATATTTGCTTAGAAGTAAAGATACAATAGAAGAAAAATTCTTAATCTATAAAGCAAAAGTAGAAAACAAACTTGAGAAAAAATTAAACGACTTAGATTTGATAGGAGAGGTGAATATCACTCTACTAGTCTTAGTAAATATTGTCAAGATCAAGGAATAATTCATTAAGCAACCCCTCTTTACTCATCTGAGTCAAATGGAGTAGTTGGACAAAGAAAAATAGAACCCTAAAAGAAATGTGTAATGCAAAACTCTTGAATTCTGGTGCACCTCTCAACTTGTGGTGGAAGCTATCTTAACTACTTGTCATCTCCAAAATAGAATAATATTCAAGAAAACTAATAAAACACCTTATGAGTTGTGGGAAAAATATGTGCCTAATTTGAAATACCTCAAAGTGTGGGTGCCTTGCGAAGACTCTTTTATCTGAACCTAAAAAAAGAAAAATGGGCTTAAAAACTGCTGATTGTGTGTTGGTTGGTTATGCGAACCATAGTGCTGCTTATAGACTTCTTATTTTAAAAAGTGATGTGTTAGATTCTAACACAATAATTAAAACCAAAAATATAGAATTTTTTAAAAATATTTTTTCATTTAAGACTAAAATTTATAAATCTATTCTTCCAACTGTTAATGAGTCAAATAAGGAGATTAACCAAGAAACGGAAATTGAACCTAGGAAAAGCTCTCGTACTAGGAAAGAAAAGGATTTTGGAGATGATTTCTTTGTATACCTATTAGATAATGATCATGTAACATATAATGAATCAGTAACCTCTCCAGATACACCTTTACAGTAGGAAGCTATTAATAGTGAAACAGAATCCATTATAGGTAACCATACTTGGAAATTAGTTGATTTATCTCCTGGAACAAAACCAATAGGGTGCAAATGGATTTGTAAAAGAAAATTGAAACCTGATGGTTCAATAGATAAATTTAAAGCTAGACTAATTGCCAAGGGGTACAAACAAAAGAAAGACAGAGATTATTTTAAGACTTATTCTCCTGTTGCCAGAATAGCATCAATTAGGACTTTGATAACATGTGCTGCTATATTTAATTTGACTATACATCAAATGGATGTAAAAACGATATTTCTAAATAGTGATTTAGAGGAAGAAATCTATATGGATCAACCCGACGGGTTTGTATCACCTAGAAACCAAAATAAAATATGTAAACTAGTTAAGTCTCTTTATGGTCTCAAACAATCACCTAAAATATGGAATGAAAAACTTGATAAAGTAATGATTTATGTAGGATACTCAGTGAATGATGTAGATAGGTGTATAAACATTAAGTTTGAAAATAATGAGTTTGGAGTAATAGTATATTTATATGTTGATGACTTACTAATTTTTGGGACTAGAAATTAAGAAAATGTTATCTACTATTTTTGATATGAAGGATATGGGTGTTGCAGATGTGATATAAGGAATAAAATTAAAGAGAGTTTAAAATAGTTATGTAATTTCTCAAGAACACTATGTAGAGAAGAGTCTTAAGAAGTTTGGACATTTTTAGACTAGCCCTTTGAGTACACCCTATGGATCCTCTTTACATCTTGCAAAGAATAATGGTTCTAGTATAGGACAAACTGAGTATACAAAAATTATTGGGAGTTTAATGTATTTGATGAATTGTAGTAGACTTGATATTGCTCATGCTGTAAATAGCCTTAGTAGTTATACCCAAAATCCTAATAGAGATCATTGGACTACCTTAACTAGAGTTCTTAGATATCTGAGAGGTACTATGAATTTAGGATTACATTGTTCAAGCACACCTGCAGTCTTGGAAGGATATATAGATGCAAATTGGATCTCAGATTCTGATGAGACTGAATCCACTAGTGGATATGTGTTTACTTTAAAAGGAAGAGCGATTTCATGAAAATCCTCAAAACAAACTTGTGTAGCACGCTCTACTATGAAGTCTGAATTTATTACCTTAGAGAAGGCAGGTTCTGAAGCGGAGGGGCTCAGAAGTCTTTTGGAAGATATTCCCTTATGGGCAAAATCAGTTACATTTGTGTCTATGCATTGTGATTGCCAGGCTGCTATTGGGAGAGCCAATAACCAAATTTATAATGACAAGAGTAGGCATATATGCCTAAGACATAATATTGTGAGACATTCGTTATTTGATGGGGTTATATCCCTTAATTTTGTAAGGTCATAGCTTAATCTTATGGATCTGTTCACCAAACCACTTAGCAGAGTGCTAATGGAAAGTTCATCTAGGGGATAAGTCTTCTGCCTACGTCATAGATCAAAGTGATGGCAACCCAACCTATGTGATTGGTGATCCCATGAAGTAGGTTCATATGGGTAATAACAAGTCATTGGACAGTCTAGAGGCGCTATCCACTTTATATATATGAGTCCATCCCTATGGTGTAGGGTAGTGTACTACTACAACGATGAGGTTAAGTCTATAAATGACTCTTAATGCTTATCCATAGTTCATATTGGGTGGTATAAATGACTGTAGAGTATATTTTATAGAGGCACCTAAGTGAGTGTGGGGTGGGGTTACCCCTATGAGAACTAGGCAGGTATCTCTAAAGCACTCATGAGTTTCAGGTATCGGCACACAGCCAAAATATGTCAAGTCGCATTGAACAACTTATACGTGAGACTGTGATGTGAGTGATATGTACTAGTATTTCACATTAAAAGGTGGAGGTTCATAGAAACTTTATGTTTCACAAAAGACTCGTGATTCAAGTTATATCTACTCTATGTATTAGTTCATAGTCCAAAAGACACCAGTGCTCATGCGTCAGAGTTTCTTTGATTTTGATTAGACACTTTCATTTCCTTTTGAAAACTCAATCCAAATTTTTTAAATTCTCTCATTGTTGTTAAACTATCTTTTGATATATGTAGGGGATTGTTGTATATATAATATTTAAGTGGGTATATCAAAAGATACTCTATCCCACATTAAAATATTATAAACTTTTAAAAAGGTATATATTGACTATTATACTTCATAGTCAATAAGAACTTGTGAATGGACTACACTATGCATGTGGAATGAGTGGGTGCACACCTTATATCACACACGCACGTCACTCGGCTCGGCTCGGCGTAGTGTGTTGTGGTGCATGCATGTAAAACAAAAATACTATATTTCTTTATTTTTTTTTCATTTCTTTTAAATTCACCCAATTATAATAGACCTAAAATCCTATTTAATTTTCCTAAAATGAATTTTTTTTTTACTAATGGTTATGCCCGTTCTTTATTTATTCACCCAATTATGGCATTAAAAGTTTTTATCTGTGAACGTTGTTTCCCTTCTCTTATTTATTAGAGTAAGGAGAAGTCTTGAAAAACACAAAGTCTTTTCATATGCTCTTCCAGTCTGATCAAAATAGTATTATAGTTGTTCTTGAAGTTTTTTTGCTCTTGTGCTTGAATCAAGGAAGCTATAACTATTGAATCCTGGAGGTAATTTTGGTTAGGACCTATGAGCATCAGTAACCTACTGAGGGGCCAAAATATTCCTTAAGAACAATGATATCTCAAGTCTCAGCTAATCAGATAAGCTGTTTCAATTTTATCTTCCTGTTTTATTTCAGTTCAGATTAATTTGGCGATTCAGTTCTCTTCTGGTATGTATTTTCAATTTTAGTTAATTACTAAGCAACAACATTATTAAGCTATGATTGAGTCAAATTTAGCTAATAGTCCAGTTTATTTTAATTGTTATCTAAATTTTACTAAATATTTTTTATTCTTTAATCCTTACTATTAAATAAAAAAATATGAATTTCTTAGACAATGCAAAATCTATTACTAGTATTTATAGAGTTTATTATACAGTTATGTCTATAACTTTAAATCCATGTTCTAAATATAGTTTAACTAGAAATGAAATAATATTCTTTGAAGTAAATACTCAACATTTTAAAATACAGATACCTAAAACATTGTTGAGGGGTGTTGGCTAAGAAGGTATTTTTTTTTGAATTAAACTATTTAATGACAGTATCGATGCAGACTTATGAGAACAATCAGGCCCACCATTTAATATAGAAAGTTCTAATTAAAGACATGGCAAAAGGTGGAGGATAATATTTTTAATTTTGTAATTTCAGGTAAAAATCCATAAAATTTCAAAAGTAACTGTAACAATTAATAATTTGTCTTGACTAAATTGAGGAAGTTTTTGGCTATCATAAAAAGAGGGAGAAAGTTTTGCATAAATTAAGAGGAGAAAATTTTTAATATCTAATCTTTTGATGAAAATTTATGATAGTTTCTCAAAATAGTCTAAGCTTTTGCTTAGGGGAGTTAACTCTGTATGTTCTATATTTTTTAAACTATTATTCGGTTATTTTTTACATATGTGCAGACTTTGTATATTTATTTTAAGTCTTACTTGTTATTGCAATTAAAGATTTATGCTTTTGTAATATCTTGAATTTTTAATTAATTAAAATTTGGATTTTATAAAAATTTATAATTGGTAAAATTAAATGTAAGGATAATAAATTTTATATTTTGATAATTAAATATTATTTTTTAAGAATTTTTGAAACTTAATTTTTATACAATTAATTTTTAATAAATAAAAATATTTATTTTTTATTTTTTAATATATCAAATTAAAGTATATTTTACAATAAATTTAATAACTATTTATTTATAATTTTTAAACCTAAAATAAATTTTCTACAAATTTTAAAGTAAAAAAAATAGAGACTATCACATGACAACCTCTGGATGGCTATATAGTCATCATATTTTAAATTTGTTGGCTATATTTAAAAAAAAAAAGCAAAAGAATGAGAAAAAGAAGAAGAAGAAAAAATATAGTATTTGGGCCACCGATTTTTACTATACTAAAGGGAGGTGATCCACATCTCTCATACCATATTTGTAACACCTGCCATTTTATATATATATCTATGTATGTTTACATTTTAAATAGAATTGATCTAATTCATTGATCCGGTAGTAAGTTTGAATTTGTTTATTTTTGCTGAGAATGTTAGTGAATGAGCGAATCAAAATAGTGAGCATAAAAAAATGTTCCTTTGAGTAATATAGATTGATGGTTGGAAAATATTAAGGAGTTTGGATATCCGTAGCTCATTTGCGAACTGGCATTGGCGAGCTGGCATTGGCGAGCTGGCATTGGCGAGCTAGGCCTTACGAAGTGTCATTGGCGAGCCGGCATTGCGAAGAGGCAATGGCGAGCTGGCATTGCGAAGAGGCAATGGCGAGCTGGTATTGCGAAGTGGCATTGGCGAGCTAGGCCTTGCGAAGTGGCATTAACGAGCCTGCATTGTGAAGAGGCAATGGCTAGCCGGTATTACGAAGTGGCATTGGCGAGCCGACATTGCGAAGAGGCAATGGCGAGTCGGCATTGCGAAGTGGCATTGGTGAGCCGGCATTGCGAAGTGGCATTGGCGAGCTGGCATTGCAAAGTGGCATTGGTGAGCCGGCATTACGAAGAGGCAATGGCGAGCTGGTCTTGCGAAGAGGCAATGGCGAGCTGGCATTGCGAAGTGGCATTGGCGAGCCGGCATTACGAAGAGGCAATGACGAGCTGGCCTTGCGAAGTGGCATTGGCGAGCTGGCATTGCGAAGAGGCAATGGCGAGCCGGCATTGTGAAGTGGCAATGGCGAACTGGTAATTGCGAGCTAGCAATTGTGAAGTGACATTGCGAGCTGGATCTGGCAAAGAAAAAATGGCGAAGTGAAAATTTACTGAGGCAGTAGCCTATTTAAAGAGGCAGTAACTGATTGTTTTCACGATAACTTATACGTTTTCCTTTCTTTTTCTCCTTCGTTCTTCTTTCCTCCATATAAGACCGAAATACTATTTTCTATTTTCTTCTTCGATTTTTTGTATTTCTTCATCGAATTTCTGAGAAGAAATTCATAGAAATTTTAAGTACTAGCTTAGCTCATCTCATTTCCATCATTAACTGGTAGAAAGGAGCTAAGGATTTCAAGGGATATTGAAGTATAGATTTCAGCCCATTTTAACCCATTTGAGGTAAGGATTTATTTGTTTGATCTAATTGATTAATTAGATGTTATTTAGGTTGAAATAGATGGGTTTAGTGTTAATTTACTTAGATTGATACTAAATTCCTAAATTTGATAGTTGATTTGAAACTTTAAGATATGACTTGATGAATTAGTATTAGGTTCTATTAATTGATGTTAGAATTAGTTAATTGGATATGAATGGATAACTAATTGATGGTTAATTTGATATAGAATTGTAGATTGTGGAATTGAAGTTTTCAAAGTAGCCAAAATTTGGGAATTTTATGGAATTGGTTCAATCGGCTAGTGCATTGGTTATTAGAAGTATTAGGCGAGTTCTACAGGCATTATTTGACATGCTAAATTGCTTGAATTGATTTTTGGACACCATTTATGAAAATCTCTAAGTGGCCGATGTTAGTATAGGTGCTCTAAAGACAATCATTATAATGATGTTTTTTAGAAATGTATCAATAAAAAGGCATTATTTATTAATTAGTAATTATTATTGTTTAGAGTAATATTGCATAACTGTTTAATAAAGTCCATGGTATAAACATAGCATGAAGGCATTCATGATATGATCATGATAGTGAGATGCTTATCATGTGTAATTATGTTTTAA
>CANXYC010617990.1:0-15952 GCA_948193065.1 Aleurites moluccanus | reverse complement strand
ATAAAACATACATCCCCTTTTAACCTCGATTGATCAATCATAACTCAATAAGCACTTCATAATTTACATTCATATCTCATATCATATATGTACATCATTAACATTTTCATATCATATCTGGTTAATACTTTAACCACATTAAAACATTATACTCTTAGCCAATCCAAGCCATATATACATTATATACCAAGGAACTTCTATACATAGGAGGAACCTCAATACATACATCTGTAATCTAAGGCTGAAGGTGATGTAGCCAATGGATAACTGCCTCACCGAGGTCCTGAAATCATTTAACCATTGAGGGCTGAGTATAAGATTATACTCAGTGAATCAATATATATGAATATGCAATATTATTCATGAAAAGTCACATCTATCCATTAATGATATGTAAATATTGAATACTGATGATGAAATGGTGAAATACATATCATATAATAAACTGTTACTTCACTTCTCTTCCTTCACATTTCCACCCAATCACACCATGGCATAGGGAATTTCACCCTCCCTAGCAGAGGTTAGAGTATATAAACATATATCTGTGTATACAGCCGATGCATTATTAACTACACCATCAAAGTAGTCTTGTTATAACATATTATATGCAAATGTATCATATAGCTTGAATATATTAATATAAAGTCTCAAATATGACTTTAAATATGATAAATAATATCATAAGAATCAAAGGAGCAATATAGCTCAATGTCAAATTTTTTGTCTCGGGGGCCCAGTTGCGCCAGCGCAGCTGACACCCCTAAATTACAGGTCTGTTTCTCATTTTTCAGGCACTTTCTGGTTTGCCTTGAAGTCAACATTTCCATGGCATTTTCTTTATACAAATGATGAATACATATCTATAATAGACAATTGGGCTTGATTTGACACCAAAAAGCCTTTCAGAATGAATTTTATACAAAATCAAAGTTTAGGCTAGTTTTAGGTATTTCGGCAGCGCTATTTTAGGTCATTTTAGCAAAACTGCCCAAAAGTAGATCATTAATAGTTTTCAATCAAGGATATCATTTCATATGCATAAATGCGTGACTTATGAATGAATAATGCATGAATAATATATATGGACTCACCTCAGCAAAAACTCCAATATTTTCCCAGTAGGCCTAGTTAGCCCGCGACTCGCCGTCAGCGGCCCTTACTTGGGAACTTTCCCCTATAATAACCAAATTACTCCGATAAGACTTATACTCAATACTATTCATATCAAAACACATATCAAATCATGTCAAAGTATAACAGCATACATAAACACATATTATACACCAAAGGCCCTATATCATACTTTTGACACTTTTCATACCTTTTATGCATCAAATGCATTTCTATCACCATATATCATTCACATTACATATATTCATCATTAAAATGGTAAGTTAAGAACTTCTAAACACTTAGTTCAACATTTTATACTAAACATACATCAAATTTCAAATATGCTTTCCAAGTACTTATATCATTCAACCTTTCCACATTTGAACTTATACATTTCCATCATTCATGCCATTAAACCATATTCAAACTTCACTTCTTCAATTACATTAACCTAACACCTTAAAGTAACAAAATCAATATAGTTCCACCTTAATGGAAATCATTCCATACATCCATTTTTTAACACCAATCAATCATACAACACTTATACACATCAAATGTATAACATTTAACCATTTAAACCTATCAAACATCAAAGCACAAATAACTTTCCAAGCACCTCAATGTTTCATCCAAACCAAAAATCATTCAAAATCAATTTCTTTCCATCAATTAACCACCAATTCATGTTAAACACATCAAATACATATCATTCAAGCCTTTTAAACCTATTAAACATCAAAATCAAACACCAATATACACCTTCATCATTTCGGCCAAAATGGAACATCAACCAAATGAATTTGTTTCCATCATTTAACCATTAATTCATATCATACACATCAATTAAACATCATTTAAAGCAAAAGATTCATCAAAATATCACTTTGATTCAAAGTTCTTCCTATTAGGGTTTCATTCCAACCTTTTGAATTTCTTCCATCCAAAACATGTTTTGAACACTAATAAACATCAAAAAACACCTTAAGAACATATTTGAATCAAAAGAATCACAAAACCAATCACTTACCAAAAGTTTCTTCAAAAACTTCAAAGCTTTGATTCTTAGCTTTTTCTTGTTTTTCCTTAGAATCTAAGGTTATATTTGTGTTTAGGCTAATGGAATCAATATGTTTCTATCAAAAAATGGAAGAAAACTATAAGCTTTGATGGAAGACAATGGTGGTCAAACCGTATATGAAGAAGAAAGAGAAAATTCTGAATGGAAATGGCTAAGGAAGAAGATGGAGGTGGGAAAAATCCAATAAATATCAAAGGTATGATTCAATACATTAGGCTTATGATAGAAATGGTGAAACCTAGTCATCCAACCATCCATTTCTTCATCATTTCATCCAATGATTAGATTTAGACAAGCCTAAAATGATACCATAAGTGTGCATACACCATATAAGTCCATATTCCAAAGGAAAAGACCAAACAGCTCTTAGTTCAAATGAAACCTCTAAATCGAGCAGCTTGCCAGGAATTATTTTCTATCGGGTTTCATTCTCCAACAAAACTTCAAATAAATAAAATATCATCATTTTCATGTCCTAATATTCTTTTCTACCTTCAAATATCATGTTAGTTTCCATAAAACTCGAAGGGGTGTGAAATGACCATTTTGCCCCCAGTTCACCAAAAATTCAATTTTTCCCGATTTCTTCCTAACAGCCTTTAAACCACTTTTACATGTATAATACTTCCTAAACATGCATAAACATTCAATTCATACATAAACATGCATTAATATATAACTTTCAAACAAAGAAAGAACCCTCTAGGTTTGCCCTTTAGAGTTCTAGTTTAAGCCTTAACTGAGGTGTTACAGTCATGTGATTAGTAAGGAGGGTATTATATAGATCCTCAGAAGGTTGAAGTAGTTGTAAATTGGCCTCAGCCTTCTAGTATTTTAGAGATCCGTAGTTTCCTTGGTATGGCAGGATACTACATGAGATTTGTAAAAGATTTCTCCAGAATTCCTTCTCCGTTGACTAGGTTAACTCGGAAGTAGGAGAGATATTTGTGGATTGAAAAATGTGAGAGTAATTTTCAGACTTTGAAAACTTGCCTCACGAGTGCTCCAGTATTAATTTTGCCATTAGAGGATGAGAAGTTTATAGTGTACTGTGATGCTTCTAGAATTGGATTGGAGTGTGTTTTGATGCAACTTCAGAGAGTGATTGTGACGCAGCGGAATATCAATGGAAGAAGAAAGTAATATTACAATCCGTTGATTCGCGCACAAATACCGGAAAAGTAATCTTCTATAACCTGTTAATTTTAGAAATACCAGGAAACAGGTATCAACTTCGTGTTTTCTAGGAAAACTGAAACTGGAAGAAAATAGGGTTTCTTATTATTCGGCAAAAACTGTCTCTTACAAACAAAACATGCTTATTTATAGGCTAAAAGCAAAATAAAACCTTAATGGGCTTAACAGGCTTCGGCCCAAAATAACAAAAATAAAACAGCTTACAAAAACAAAAGAAACAAATGCTCATAAAACTTCAGAGGCCCCGTTCGGGCTTTAAACGGATGATTTTGGGGTCAAAAATGGACCGTGTTGGGTTCTCGAGCATTGTTGTAGATCTCTAAATGAGCTTCGAAATAAGTACTTATGGGCCCCGTGGCTCATCCTGTGCTGCAAGTTATGGCCTTTTAAAGGAGACCTGCGCGGAAAGCCCTATCTTGCTTTTCCAAAAACTGTAAAGCCCGCTCCTCTATTTGCTAGCCCGCATCAGATTGCCTATGCTTCTTGATAGTTAAAGAAGCATAAGGGAAACTGTTTGACACATGATTTAGAGATGGTAGCTGTAGTGTTTGCACTGAAGATATAGAGGCATTATTTGTATGGGTCTAAATGCGAGATATATATTGATCATAAGAGTTTGCAGTATATACTTCAGTAGAAGGATCTGAACCTCCGGCAGCATAGATGGGTTGAATTGCTAAAGGATTATGATTGTGAGATCTTTTACCACCTGGGCAATGCTAATGTAATAACGGATGCACTGAACCGGAAATCTATGGGCAGCCTAGCTCATATCTCATTTGTTAGTAGATCTTCGATCCGTGAGATGCAGGAGTTAGCTGTTATGGGTATATAGTTGGATTTGGGATCTCTGGATCTAAACTAGGCTCTGATAGCCCAATTTCGGGTTAAGCCACTATTGATTGATGACATTAAGGTGGCACAGGATAGGGATTCGTATCTATTGAAACTTAAGGGTGATGTTCAGAATGGAGAGTTCACTATAGAGAATGATGTATTGAAATGTGGGAAGCGGATATTTGTACCCGACATTGATGGCCTACGAGATCATATTATGAGAGAGGCTCATTATTCATCATATAGTGTACATCCTTGAATTACCAAGATGTACCATGATCTGAGAGATGTGTATTGGTGGTTTGGTATGAAGAGGGATGTAGCTCGATTTGTCTCTTCATGTTTAGCCTATCAGCAGGTTAAGTTTGAGCATCAGAAGCCGTCTAGTTTGCTTCAGGAGATTGAGTTGCTTGAGTGGAAATGGGAGCAGATTACTATGGATTTTGTAGTTGGTTTTTCGAGGACTACACGGGGTTATGACTCCATATGGTTTATAGTAGATCGATTGATAAAGTCTGCTCATTTTCTAGAAGTGAGGACTACTTACTCTGCAGCTCAGTATGCACAGTTTTATGTGGACAAGATTGTACGGCTTCATAGAAATCCAGTGATGATCATATCTGATAGGGGTACACAGTTTACCTCTCAATTTGGGCAGAAGTTTCTAGAAGCTATGGGTACCCAGTTAAGGTTCAGTGCAGCTTTCCATCCATAGACTAATAGACAGTCAGAGAGGACTATCCAAACTTTGGAGGATATGTTGAGATTATATGTTCTGGATTTTAAAGGTAACTGGGAATAGTATTTGCCACTAATTGAATTCTCCTACAACAACAGTTACCATTCTTCTATTGGAATGGCTCCATTTGAAGCACTGTATGGTAGGAAATGCAGATCTCCAGTGTGTTGGGTGGAACCAGGAGAGAAACAGATAGAGGGACCATATTTGATAAAGGAGACAATGGAAAAGGTGCCTATCATTAGAGATCGGATGAAGACCGCTTTCAGCAGACAAAAAAGTTATGTTGATCCAAAGTGGAAGGATGTGTATTTTGTAGTTGGTGACCGTGTCTTTCTTAAAATCTCACTAATGGGAGGTGTTATAAGATTTGGGAAGAAAGGGAAGCTGTCACCAAGATTTATAGGCCCATTTGAGATACTTGATAACATTGGCAATGTGGCTTACAAATTGGCTCTTCCTCCAAATTTGAGCCATGTTCATCTCGTGTTCCATATTTCTATGCTAAGGAAATATGTATCTGATCCATCGCATGTATTGGAGGTACAGGATATTGGGTTTAATGAAGACTTATCATTTGAGGAGCTACCAGTAGAAATTGATATTCTAATATGGCAAATCAACCCAATCTTTTTCGTACTATCATGGATGACATGCAAGATCAAAGAGAATAATATATTGATATTCTAATATGGCAAATCAACCTTTGAAATATTTGCATTGAGATGGGAGATTAAAATAAAAAAGTGAAAATATTGTTGTAATACCTTAGAAAAGCTTACCAAGTTTTTATGATTAAAGTTCTCAGTATGTGGTTTGAAATTATTGAAATGACTAATGATAATTTTAGAAACTCAGTTAGAGCGAAAACAAAAAACTTTTTCGGAAATTGTCGGTGTTGATATCGTTGCCACAAAAATAACGGTAAATGATTATGTGTATGCGTGTGTAAATACAGTAAAAATAAAGAGGTGAAAAACGTTTAAAAACACTAATAAAATAAGCAATGGTAAAACCGTAAATAAAAGAAACTTTAGGGGTATAGTGGAATTTCGATAGTCTGAGTTTCAGAACGGTTCTGAAATTATTTTTATTATAAAGTATTAATAAAAATAAGATGTTTGAATATTCAAATTGAAATCCAAATCTCGACAGAATTGACAGAATAAATTACTGAAGGAAAATATGGCAAAAGCACAATTTAAGGAAAGTTGAAGGAGCAAAAGGAAATTTGCCAAATGTGAATTACTATATAAGCCACACTTAGAAATTTTTTGGCCATTTTCCTTCTCTTCTTGTGTGAAAATTGGTCATCCATTTTCTTTGATTTTTCTTCAACTTTTGTTAAGGAAAATCCATGGAAACTTGATTTAAACACCATATAATCCATCCTCCATCCATTTCTATCCATAGAAAACAAGAAAAATTCAAGAATAACGGGTTTGGAGATTTCTGCCACTTCACCATTTTGAGGTAAAATATTGTTTTGGTTGATTTTATGTTTGATTTTGGGTTAATTGATGTTAGTTAGATTGGGTAATTTGTTTAATTGCATTAATTGATTCATATAGCATTTTTGCCCAATTTTCAAACCTTAAACCTAAGTTATATGAAATAATTTTATGCAAATAGATTAGTATGTGTAAATTGAGTATAGAATAAGTTAATTGATGAATAATTGATGGTTGGTTTGTTGAAGAAAATTCAACTGGAGGAAATTGCACATTTTGCCTACTTCGAGGAATTTGAAGAAATTGATGGCAAACCAATTTTGCTAGGTGATTTGAAGTGTTAGGTGAGTCTTTTATGCATCATTTGTTATGCCTAAAGTGTTAAATTTCTAATTGGAATCCATATGTAAAACCCCAAAAGTGGCTGAACCACTTTAGGGTAAATTGCCTTGATTTTGCCTTGGTTTTTGGCTTGTTCTTCTATGCCTAATTGTCCCGTTTGATGATGTTTATTGATGTGTACATAATGCCTATGGAATTGCTTTCAATGTGTATTGTTGTTGATAATTGGGGCAATGTCAATGTTGCACTAAAACCTTGTCAAAATGTCTATTGTTGGTTACACACCAAGTGTTAGATAAAATGCCTAGCTTAAAATCTGTAAGCCAACCATTTGAATGCCAACATCGCCAGCAATAATGGCATGTCAATTGCGTTAACTTTTTGGCCATAAATGACCAACTTATGTTTGATCCCATTATTGGTTGCTAGACCTTTGGTCATTGTATAATCAATTGTTATTGATATCTTATTGATTCTATTGCTCATTTATTGTAAAATGGTATTATTGTAAAATGGTATTATTGTAAAATGGTATCTATTGATGTGTTTATTGATTCTGATGTGATTTGACAGAGCTGCCGCCCCGACAAGGTAGTGAGTGCATACTATCGGCATTATGCACAATGTATATTATTATGCCTTAACTGGGAAGGGCTATAAGTCTTAGTCATAAGACCTGATCCGTCTTATATTTATTAATATGAGATGATTTGTGCTTGACACATTTCTATGCGTATGACTCTATATCTGTCATTATTTATCTTATCCATGTGATATACTTTCCATTGATGTGATTGCAGACTTACAGTCACATTCTGTACTTGGTTCTGTATTCCAGAGATTTTGAGCAGATTGATTCATTTATTTCATCTGCCTATTGTTTATTGATATTCTTGGTCGATGCATATTAGATTCACTGAGTATCATATATACTCACCTTCTCACTATTTCCCTCTCCAGGTGCCGAGTATGAGGCAGATATCCCAGTTTTTTTTTACTCTCTGAGGATTCTACAGTTTTTATATCAGTGTAATTATTTAACACTATATTATTTTGTATGTTCATATCCTAGCTGCTCCATGGGTTATATATGGTATAATTAGTGTATAAACATGTATGTATGGGTATATTGGAGATTAATTAATGAGATGACTATGATAATTACAGAAAGTTACAGAATGAATGACAGAGTAACAGAATGAATAGTGCTTATATGAGTGTATGATTAAAGTCTGATATGTAATTGATGTAGATGATTCCGCTACAATATTGATATAGTATAAGATTGTATTGATGTGATTGATGGGTTCTACAAGTATCGGTCGCCTCTGACATCTCCCGCACCTTAGGACTATCGCGATCCGAAAATGAGTCGTGACAATTGCAAATTAAAATTACAAAACACACTGCTCCAAATGTTAGACAAGTTTATAATAATGTCTAACAGTAGGTTAGTGCCACATATATAAACCATGCTATGTATGTTCAAATGTAAGTGATTCAAATATTTTGAAGTCCAAGTAGCAGATAAGTCAATCTAAGAGGTTGTAACAAAATAGTATAATAGGACCAAAGTGAAAAGTACAGGCCATACAAACACTTTCAAAGATGTTACTAGAATATAATAAAATCCCATTGATACTACTAAGCTGTTGAAGGATAAGTAATCCAATTCCTACCTATAAGATAAATTACTATCAACCTTGAATTCTAAAATTTAAGAAATAAAGAAGCATCAAATAACCAATCAGAATCACAAAACAAATTTATCTATCATCAAAGGGAGCCAATAGCTTCTTTGCTTGATCTCTGTAAACCAAATTGTTGCTCTTGTGATTGTTGATGATACATATCTCTGCAAAAAGTACATACATGAAAAGTTAGTAGCTTGGTTTAGAGGGTTTAAGATGAAAATATAAATCTTTTATCATTTTAGCGTCTTTTTCAACCAACTTTGTTTACAAAGTTAAGCTATATGTCTAAGTTAATTCAAGTGAAAAAATAGAAAAAATTAATAATAAAGATAGCAGTTAGGTTTTATGATCCATACCTTGATTTCATTCACTTCAAGAGAAATGTTTGTTTTGAATCCCTATAAAAATTACAAAAAGGCTTCAAAATCTTTTGTCATTCCCATTTTGGCCTGCTACCCCATCCCCGAATAAAGAAAGAAAGAAAGGAGGATAAAAAGGAATTTAATGTCGGAGATATCACTATCATGAGGCCAAATGACCAAAAGAATGTAAACCTTTCTACAAATTCTTAATTTTGTCCAATCCTTTTAATTTTGTGAATTTTATCCTAATTTGAAATTATTAAAATCCATAAGCCCATACACAATAATCTTATAAGTGAGCAAGTGTTAGAACCCACTTGCACAAAATTAATTGGCTTGTGCTACTTATAAGTTCTTTTTATATTATCTCATTATTCGATGTGGGATACTTTTCCCAATACCTCTCAAGTGCAACCAGCCTTAGCATATGATCTAACATTAACAGGCAGTTGACAAATGCTCATAAATGGACCGACTGATATCTCTTCTTCGACTTCAGCTTAGACTGGCATCATCATTAGTCCAACAAAGGGAACTTGAACATAGTCCCAAAATGTATCCCGTTTGTGTATGAAGCTCTGATACCATATTAAATTCCATAGATCCTACACATATAGGCTTATAAGTGAACAAGTATTGAAACTCACTTGCACAAAACCAATTGGCTTATATTAAGTCTAACACCTACTCACTTATAAGTCCTTTATATATTTTCTCATTATTTGATGTGGAATACTTTTTCCAACATAAATTTTATTTGCAATTTTACTCAACTAGTTAAAATTGAATAAGGAAGAATACTTCATTGACTATTATAAAAAAATACTTTTGAATAGATTTTTTATCCTCTTTCTTTCCCCACCTCCCTCTTTCTCCTTCACCCTTTGCACCACTTTTCCTCTGTCTTTATATCTTTCTATCCTTCAGCAGTTCTTGAGGAGCTTCTATGAGCCTTGGTGAGCTAGTTCACTGTAAAGCTAAGTTGTAAAAGAAAAAGAGATCCCAAAGTTATTGCAAATGATGCATCCAACAAAGACCTTTTTTTCCCTCTTGTTGGTAGTATTTCTTCCCTCAAATGGTCATGTTAGTGATTTATCCAAGAGGAGAGAAAGGCACAAAGGTAGTAATTTGATGAGGATTTGGGATAATTGTGAATACAGATGGGATGATTTTTATATAGTGAGTTTGCTTGGAGCAGAAAGCTTAGTCCTTATTAAGAGTGACATATTTGAATATGAGGGATTATTTTAGAGTGATTGGAAAGACCAAAAACAAAAGAATTTAATTATATTTTACAAATTCTTATGTTTGGAAATCATAAATTGATAAAATCCTATTCCTTCAATTTAAAAATTAAGTCATTTTGAAAGAAATATACATCATGTCAAAAGTGGCGTGTTTTGCAATAATTTGATTTATTTAGTTTAGTAGTGGCGAGCTTGATGAAGAATACAACAACACTTTTATTGTCTATCAATAAATTATTTTGATATGTTTGTATATTTGTGTGTTGTTATGTAAATGAATGGGTTTAGATTTCTAAACAAGATGATTCTAGAAGTTATAGTGATGCTTAAGCTTAGGTATGGGTGAAAGTGATGTAGTCTTGGTTATATGCTAAATTGAGTGGCGACTTCTTTCTTCGGTTTGGTCATTCCTTAATGTTTCCTTTAAGTAGATTTTGGACAGTTGCCATAAATGACACCACAATGTCATATTCATTATAAGAGATCAAACATATAAAACATCATGCTTGAGATATAAACTAAACAACCTAACTTAATTATCAACAAAACAGTAGCATGTAGATGTACGTGGCATAAAAAGCATCCTAATACAATCTAATAACATCTTATATGCATATAAATAAGGATTTCTGAATGTATATTGATCATATATAGCAATTAAGCAAACAAAAGCATAAAGTACCAAGAAAACGTCACAAAAACAAAGGAATTAGTCTCTACTTTAGGGTTGTTGATGTATTTCAAGATAGCCAAGATCACACCGTCATCTCCCAAGTCCAAAGAAGTTTGGTCCTATGTAGAAAACAAGCCCAAAATGAAGACAATCAAGATACAAGAAAATGAAATAAAGGAAGAGAAAACCCAAGGAAGAGATTACTAATTCAGTGTCACGACCCGTTTCCGGATCGCGACGGTCCTAGGATGCATGAGATGCCAATGGCGACCGGCACCCGTAAAACCCAGTATCACATGCAATATCTATAACCATCAATTGTCTTAGTTACTATTCATTTTGCAATTCTGTAAATTGTCTGTAATTATGTTGTTGGCTGTAACATCCATCATCATATAATATATCAATACTCAAATATCATATAATCTCATACAACATGTTTATATCCTAACTAACCCATATATACCTCATGGAGCAACTAGATTATAAATATCAAAATACAGTATTCAGAATAATTACATCAATAGCAAAAGACGGCAGGAATCCACAGAGAGTCCAAAATCGGGATTCTGCTATCTACTCAGCACCTGAAATGGATCGCCAATGAATATGGATTAGATCAATCTCAAATGGCACAATAATGACAGTCGGTTAATATAATCAAATTATATAATCAATATTAGAAAATGACAGAATGGTCAATAGTCATATTGGTGTAATATGGGAAGACAGATAAAGGGTCAAAACAGTATGGACTATATGTAAATATATAGTCTCCAGTAATATCAGTATCAGTAAGCATAAGAATGATCAGGTCTTATGGCCAGGACTATAACCCTTCTCAGCTAGGGCATCAGTAAACAATATGCACATTGCCGACAGTATGTACCCACTACCCTGTCAGAGCGGTAGCTTTTTCAAGCCATATTAGGGTCAATATAAGAATGAAATATATCAATAGATACCATTATGCAATAATGGTATCACCAATATCAATAATCACAATATCAATCAATTCAAGTGACAATTTGATCAAAGGAATATGAATAAGCAATAAGAAGCAATAGAAATTGGTTTGGTAAACAACAAAGGTATGGATCAAAGATAGGTTATACATTGGCAAATGGAAGGCACAATAGGTATGTCAATGTCACTGGCGACAATGACATTCAAATTGGTAGGCCTATGGATGAAGGAATGATAGGCCAATGGCAAAACAACAAGGCATTTTATCAAACACTTGGTGGGAAAGGTTGAATGGACAATTTGGCTAGGTTTTGGTGCAAAGATAACAATGCCCATTCAATCAACAACAAATCCACATTGTCAACAACACAATAGGCAACAAATATACAATAGTAAACAACATTAAATGGATCAAAATGGTTAAGGAATACAAAGGAAAAACAAAATAAAATCAAGGAAGTGAATAGTACCAAGGTATTCGACCAAAATGAGGTTTCACACAAGGTTTCCAATTTCAATTTCAATGCAATATATATGTTAAATGATGCATATAGAACTCATCAAAAGCTTCCAATTGCTTAGGAAAATTCAATTCCATTTTCTTTCAAAGGAGGCAATATAGGCAACTATGAGTAACTTGATTTTCTACAACAAAACAACCACCAATTAAGCATCCATTAGCCTCCAATTAACATATTCTAAGCTCAAATATCATAAACTAACATCAATTCAACAAGACATAACAAACAACTTCAATTAGGGTTTGTAAAAGAGGGATTTATATCCATAAATCTAACGTAAAACCCATCTAATTCATCTAAATAAACCATAAAATTAAACAAATCACTTGGTTACCTTGAATGGAGGTTCCACCCAAATCCTTCTTTCTATTTCTCTTTGATTTCCTTTGTGATTTTAAGGAAGAAATGGCTTAGAAAGGAAAGAACAACGGTAAATTTCAAGTTTTTTTTATGGTTTTTCTCTAAGAAAATTACTTGGAAAATGGAGGAGAAATGAAGAAGTAGTTCGGCCACCATGAATGGAAGAAGAAGAAAATGAGCAAAATAATTCTAAGGCATCCTTATATATTAAGCAAAAATAACAAATTACATTTTGGTCCTTAAATTATCTAATAATCATACTTTGACCCCAACTTCTTCTGTAATTTATTCCGACAATTCTATTGAGAATAGGATTTCAAAGTGGGAAATCAAAAGGCTTATTTTTATTTATACTTATTTATAAAAATAGTTTTAGAGCCATTCTGAAACCCAGACAGACCAATTTTCACTATTCCTCTCGAAGTTTCATTTATTTACGGTTTAGCCGTTGGTTACTTTTTCAGTGTTCCTAAATATTTTTCTCCTCTTTATTTTTACCATAATTTCATATGCATTTATGTGATCTTTTACCCCCTAATCATAATAAAAAATTCAACTGCTGCGGGACTGCTATTTTCTCGGCAGTGTTCCCAACACCGATGATTTCCAGAAAAGTTATGTAGTTGTTTTCTAACTATGTCTCTAAAATTATTTCCCATCATTTCAATGCCTTTAAACCATAAACTGAGAATTAAATCATGCATATAATGTCACGACCTGCTCTCGCGAGCCACAACGGTCCTAGGGCGCGATAGATGCCAATGGCGACTGGCACCCGTAGAACCCAGTATCAATCACATTCACAATATATATATATCGCAGCAGAAATAAAAATTATCCATCATATTGCAACGGAAACCCATGATCAATTACATACAGCATATATAAATATTTGGTCACTCACATAACACTATTCATTCTGAAAATACCATCTAATATATCATCATAAACATATATATATCTGTTCATGTCCTAGCTAACCCGTACACACCCCATGGAGCAGCTAGATATGAACATTAAAATACAGAGTACAAAATATATATACATCAGTAATGCTGACAGAAATCCTTGGATGACAGACAACATGATTCTGCAATATACTCCTCTCCTAAAATAGGTAAACAATGAGAGGGTGAGTATATAAGATACTCAGTGAATCTATATGCATCGCCAATAAAAGTGAGGTTAACAGAAGAATCAATGATATCGAAAGCTCAGTATAACCAATTTATAGAAGCATTTACAATAAATGACAGAATAGATTAATAAGGATATCAAAGGTTCGGTACCATAGAGAAAAATAGATAAAGGGTTGGATTGTATAAAATTATACAATTTCCTTTAGCATCAATATGGACTATATGCGAACTATATGCGTACATACAATCACCTGTATAGACTATATGCGAACTATATGTGCACATACAATCACCTATATGGACTATATGCGAACTATATGCGCACATACAATCACCTGTATGGACTATATGCAAACTATATGCGCACATACAATCACCTGTATAGACTATATGCAAACTATATGCGCACATACAATCACCTGTATAGACTATATGCGAACTATATGCGCACATACAATCTCCTGTAGCAATATCTGTATCATAAGACGGATCAAATATTATGGCTAGTTCCATAACCCTTTTCTTAGCTAAGGTATTAGTAATATAATGTGTACCCTGTCGAATCGGTAGCTTTGTTATATCACCATAAGGTCAACATAAGAAGAAAACTTATCAATGGACACCATTATACCACAATGGTATCCCCAATTTCAACAAACTTAATATCAATCAGTCAATAGCAGTTAAGTAGCAATGGCTCATTAGAATCCATTAATGAACCTAAAATCAATAAGACATCAATAATAATCAAAGAAACGATGAGCAAAGGTCTAACGACAAAAAATGGGAACAAACATATTTTGGTCATTTGCGACCAAAAAGTTGCCGCAATTGGCATGCCATTGTCATTGGCAACAGTGGCATTCAAATGGTTAGCAAATTTCAGCATTGTTTTGGTGCAATTTCAACATTGCCCCAAATATCAACAAACATGCACATAGAAAGCAATTTACAGTCAACAATCACAACTCAAAACATTCATCAAAAGTATCAAATAAGCCAAGAAAAACACAAGCCAAAAGTATGAACAAAAACAAGGCAAAAAGGCATAATTAGGGTTCGGCCAAGAACCCTTTTTCACAATTGGTTTCCAAATTTCAATTTATCAATTTGGGCAAGTAAATTGATGCATAGTAGACTCACCTAAACCTCCAAATCACCAAATGCTATGAATTTGCTACCAAATTCCTAAATCCTTGGTTTAGTCCAATTTTGACAATTTTTCCTGAACGAGTTTTCTGGAACGAAACAAAAGTCAATTAAATACCTATTAATACCCAATTGACTTATTCTAAAGCCAATTTACACATCCTAATCCATATACTCAAAATCAAAAGTCACAACTTCAATTTTAGGATTAGAAATTGTTGAAAATTGTTTAATGCATCAATTGATGCAATTAAACCATTTACCCATTCCTTTTATCATCAATTTAACCTATTTAAACCAAAAAAAATAAAAATAAACACTTACCCCAAAAAACCCGAAATGGCCGAAATTTCACCCTTCCTTGTTCTTGATTTTTCTTTAATTTTTATGGTTGATTTTGGTTGTTTAAGGTTTGTATGGATTTAGTTTAGGGTTTAGAACAATTTCTCTTCACAAATTGATGAGAGAAAATCAAAGAAATGGAAAGAAAGTGGTCACGCGTTTGGGAGAAGAAAATCAGAAATTTTGTGTCAAAAATTTGACTAAGTGTCCCTTATATAGTAGGACAAAATAGGCAAATTACACTTTGGTCCTCCAATTTTCTAAAATTTACTTTTGGTCCTTTTTCGTTCGGTAATTTATTTCGATAATTCCGTTGGAAATTAGAACTCAAAGTGAATGTTTAAACATCATATCTTAATTAATATTATTTAATAAAAATAGATTCAGAGTCGTTCTGAAACTCGGACTGTCAAAATTTACTATTCATCGAGAATACCGTTTTGCTCATTTTAGCAGTGTTGTTTAATATTTTTTCATATTTTTTTTTACTGTATTCACACATGAATATACCTTATCATTAACCCTTAGCCCAAATATAGAAATTCATCCGTCGACCATTCCGCTATTTTTACGGCAGCGATATCGGTACCGACGATTTCTGAAAATTTTTCTCGTTTTCGCTCTAACTGATTTTCTAAAATTATTATTGGTCATTTTGATGATTTTAATATATATATTGAGAATTTTATTGACTAAAACCTGTTATGCATTTATAGGGTATTACATTCTTCCCCCT
>CANXYC010617933.1:0-17223 GCA_948193065.1 Aleurites moluccanus | reverse complement strand
TTTTTATATCTTACCGGAGTGTTATATGTGAAAATAGGTGAACCGTCGAATACTCCAGCTCGGAGTGTCGAGTGGCGGGCCGACTAGGGCTCAGAAGCACTGGATTGGGGGATAAGTGGTTTGATTGTGATAGAGGTGAGTCCTTATGTATAATCATGCATGATTTGCATCATATATGCTATAATATTTCATTTGAGCCAATAAAATAGAATTTGATACCCAAAATCATATACAATGCAAATTAGCCTGTAAATAAGCTCACCGAAACGACCTAAAATTACCTAAACTTTGTCTGTATATAAAATGAAATCGAAAAAGCCAATTGGGCCACCACTTGGCCCAATCATCTAGTCTTGACATAAGCTTTAAAACGGTACCTCATGCCCCACCTAAATCCATTGGTAACATAGTTAACCAGAAACTCCTCAAAAATCCCAAAACGGACCCGTAACGGCGAGTGCCAGTTGCGGCAGCGCAACTGGGCCCTGCCTGGCATTTTTTTGACATCTTATAATTTTTGTTATATTATTCTTCATATATGTATATATGATTGTTCTACAGCTATATGAGGTATAAATATGCTATATTTACTGATATTTGAAGACACACTCATATGGTATTAAAATAGGGCTATCTCGATGGTATAATGGATAAATTCCATCGACTGTGTGCACACTGGTGTTTATGAACCCTTGCTAGAGAGGGATGTTATATTCTCTAGTCGTAGGGAAAATATCCCTTACGTGGTTAATGTGTTTATGGACCCCTACTAGGGAGGGGTGTTATATTCTCTGGTGCATTTTATGATAGTGCTTGAGTATTGAATTACAAAAATAACCCAATCCTATTATATCATATGTGTGTTAATTTGTACATTGGAATCTTATATGGATATGTATCTAGATACTTATATGGATTCTTTTATGGATACCTATATTGATACTTATACAAATACTTGTTTTATTATTTATTTGCTATCTTATATTGATTCTACAGGCCATATATGGGCAACCATTGTTTCATGATCATTTACTGTATTTTTATACATTTGGATTCACTGAGTATTTTTATACTCACCCCCTTAGTGGTTTATAATTTTTAGGTCTGCAGTGAGGCACGCATTCCATTGACATCTTCTCTCCTGCCTTGGAATTGTACTAGCTGATCATGTAATAATCAAGCTCCAAAAGTATATGTAATTATTTGTACAGTATATAGGTTCCATGGTACTATAAATTAAGGAGTGGCATGTATATAAATGTGTGTGATTGCATCTTTATGGTCTTGCATAATGATTATACTATGGGTATATATATGATATGATATGTATGGAAATGACTTGATATACAAATATGTATATATATTGAGTTGATATTGGAGATCCAGAGGGATCATTGACTTGAGTGTTGATATTGATGGATATTGGAAGTGTTATTTGTATGTTTTATAGCTGGGCTTAGCCATATTATAAAGGAGATGCTGTCAAATTTTCTGCAGCATTGTTAAGCTATTTAAGTTGTTTATATGAATTGCATGCCATATAGTATAGTTAATTGGGTTCTTCGTGGTACTGGTAGCTTAAGCAACACCTGTACCCTAGGACCGTCGCGGCTCCCAAGTTTGGTCGTGACAATGGAGCAGCAATTCTAGAGAAATCCTTCACAATCTTCTGTAGTATCCTGCCATACCAAGGTAACTAAGGATCTCTGAAACACTAGTAGGCTGAGGCAAATTTGCAACTGCTTCAATCATCTGAGGATTTACCATAATACCCTCCTTACGAACCACATGACCAAGAAAACACACTTTAGTTAGCCAAAACTGGTAATTACATAATTTAGCATACAGCTAATGCTCTCGAAGTGTCTGTAGTACAATCCTCAGATGCTCTGAAAGCTCCTCCTCACTCCTTGAATAGATAAGAATGTCATCAATGAACACTATGACAAACTTATCCAAAAATGGCTTAAACACCCTGTTTATCAGATCCATAAATACAGTCGGTGCATTAGTTAACCAGAATGGCAATACCAGGAACTCATAATGTCTATATCGGGTCCTGAAGGCAGTCTTAGGTACATCGCCCTTCTTAATTCTCAATTGGTGATACCCAGATCTCAAGTCAATCTTGGAGAAATAACTGGCACCCTGCAATGGCACCCTGCAACTGATCAAATAGATCATCAATCTGTGGCAATGGATATTTGTTCTTCACTATCACCTTATTCAGCTGCCTATAATCAATACACATCCTCAGAAAGCCATCCTTCTTTTTCACAAACAACACTGGAGCACCCCACAGAGAACTGCTCGGTCTAATAAATCCTCTATCCAATAACTCCTACAACTGTATTTTTAATTCTTTCAATTCTGCTGGTGCCATTCTGTATGGAGGAATGGATATCAGATCGATGCCTGAATACACCATAATCTCAAACTCTATCTCCCTATTTGGGGGTCGACCTTGCAATTCTTTAGGGAAAACATCAGGAAACTCCTGGACTACTGGTATCCGATCAATCTTACAGAAGTCTTCTGTACATCTATCAAATGAGTCAGGTATGCTGAACAACCTTTCCCTATCATCCTTTTAGACTGGATAGCAGAAATAAGAATGACTCTAAATTCACGTCTATCACCCAAAAATTCAAACTCTAGTTGCCCTTTAGGCTGAAATGTAACTCTTTTCTCATAACAATCAATAACTGCACGATGTGTCGTTAGTTAATCCATACCAAGAATCACACTAAGCTCTAACACAAGCAGTTCAATCAAATTAGCATGCATAATGTTATCATCTATCTCAATCACACAATTAGGATAATAATAATCCACTTTTATTCTCTCCCCCATAGGTGTAGCTATCACTAGAGGCACACTCAACAACTGTCTCTCCTTATTTAATTTAGGTGAAAATTGGGTGAAACAAACAAATGTGTAGCACCAGAGTCAAACAACGCATCAACAATCTCATTTTGTATTAAAGTAGTACCTGTAACCACATTATCCGATCTCTGTGCCTGCTGAGTGTTCACTGCAAAGACTCACCCCTGACCTCTACCTGCTGGGGCCTGACTGCTGCTCAGTGCCTATCCTCTGCCTCTACCCCTACCAGGAGCCTCTCTAGCAATATTTTGACTTTTCTGAATAGTAGGCTGGGACACTGTAGCAGATAGCTACTGATCACCCCACAAGGGACACTTGCTGAAAAATGACTATACTGTCCATATTTCAGGCAAGCATCTGACTGTGGTCGACACTTCCCTCCGTGCCTTCTACCACATAAACTACAGATAGGCATGCTGGGCATCTATGTAGCAGGTCTAGATGAACCCTGAGAATAAGAAGGTGCAGACTGCACTGATGGTCCCTTACTCCGTGTCTTCCTCCTCTGACTGCCAGACGAAGGTCTCTGATCAAACCTGGGCATTGGCTGGGAGCTGCTCTCCCCCCTCCTACCCTGTGATTCGAGTCCTCCCTTCCTCTTCTGATCTCTTTTTGCTCTCTCTAACTTGTATTTCTCTTCCATCTGATTAGCCTTGTCGATCATAGTAGTCAGAGATGTGAACACTGTAGCCAGTAGGGCATTATGTAATGAGGCATGCAAACCCCTCCTGAATCGGCTAATCAAATCTGCCTCAGTAGGAGCAATCTGTGTAGCATGCCTACTCAATCTGATAAACTTCTCAGCATACTCCTCCACTGACCTACTACCCTTCTTAAGCTGCTCAAATTGTATCAGATTCCTGGTCTTCACCCCTTCTATCAGGAACTCATCAATCAACCCCTGTCTGAACTCAGCCCAAGTAGAATCAACCCCTGTCTGAACTCAGCCCAAGTAGGAGGATGATCACCATACAATCTGGGTTCCATTCGTCGAGAAAACCATGTCCAGGCTTTCCCCTTCAACAATAACCCAACCAACTCAACTACTCTAATATCAAAACAAGGTAGTCTCCTAACTACCTTCTCAACCTGCTTAAGAAAATTGTTCAACTCATTGCCTCTATCACCTTTGAACTCTAGCAGGTTTAGCTTTAGCTAAACATAGAAACTCCGCCCTCATCAATAACTCGACGGGCTCCCTGTACAACAGGCTCTCTAGGAACTGGAGCAATGGGTATTAGAACTGGTGCAACAGGGGGTGGCACTGCTGCTGGAGCTAGTGGTGGCGGCATATTCTGTTGTTCCCGCCTCAACTTTGTTAGTTCTCGATGTAACTCCATCATCCCTCTCATTATCTCTAACCTCCAGGGGTCATCACTCTTTTCTGTCTCCTCTGTACTTTGTTAAGATCTGGATAGCCCCTCTGAAACTGAAAACTCCCTGACTAGAGACTCGTTAGAGGCTACCTCTGCCTCTCTGGTATCATTGTCTTTGTCGTCGGACATCTCTATAAACTATCAGAAAATAAAACACGCACTTAGTATATTATAGAAACGCAGAATACTTATACATATTGAACGAATACAACAAAAGACGCTATAGGAATCCCTATGCTCCATGGTTTACTTAACTCTACCTATATTGCACTTAGTTACTATTCCTCTGCAACCTAGTTACTATACATCTATAACTTAGAGCTCTAATACCACCTCTGTCACGTCCCATTTTTGAGACACGACGGTCCTAGGATGTAGGAAATACCAGAGACGACTGGCACACGTAGAACCCAGTGTCATATGCAATCACTAATTACCATCAAATTATTAATCAATTACTTATTTACTATTCATTCTGCCAATATGTAATCTGACTATAAATTATACTGCAATTGGCTGTAACATTCATCATATCATGCCATAACATTAATTATACTCCATAATATGCCATACATATATGTTCATAGACTAACTATACCACACACAACCCATGGAGTAGCTAGAACAAGAACGTACAAAAATATAATGTTTAAAATTAATTACACTGCTATAGAAACTGTAGGAATCCACAGAGAGTCTAAAGCTGGGATTTCTGCCTCCTACTCTGTACCTAGAAATAAGAAACAATGAAAGAGTGAGTATATAAGGTACTTAGTGAATTTAATATGTATCTGATATAATTAAGTACTAGAATATCAATGAAGAATAGGCAGATGAGATAAATAGATCAATCTGCTCAAGAAATAACAGGATACAAATCAATTACAGAAGATGGCAGTAAAGTCAATACTTATATCAATGGAAAGTATATCACATGGACAAGACAGATATAGGGACATGAAAAGCATATAATATGTGTCAAACACATATCAATCTCATATCAATAAACAAAAGACTGATCAGGTTTTATGGTTAGGACTGTTAACCCTTCCTAACTAGGGTATAATAATACAATGTGCACATTGCCGATAGTATGTATCCACTACCCTGCCAGAGCGGCAGCTCTGTTAAATCACATCGAAGTCAATAAAAGTAAGGAACAAGACAATAAATACCATTACACAACAATGGTATCACTAAGTATCAATAATTCATTATCAATCAATTCAAGTAGCAATATAGCTAATGGAATAGCAATAGCAAGTAGATATATAATGACAAGGAGTTTGGCAAACAACAATGGGATGGAACATAGGTTGGTCAAATATGAACATAAGGTTGGCACAATTGGCATGGCAATGTCGCTGGTGACGATCACATTCAAATGGTAGGCCTATGGATGAAAATAATGGTAGGCCTATAGATTTTGAACTAGGCATTTTAACAAACACTTGGTGGGCAGCTTTGGATAGACAATTTGACAAAGTTTGGGTGCAACTCCAACATTGCTCCATTAATCATCAACAACACACATTATAGGCAATTCAATAGGCATTTTAAACACAATAATAAACAACATTAAAAGGTTCAAATTGGCTTGGGAAAACAAGATAAAATGAAGCATAATCAAAGGCACAAATGGGCAATTAGGGTTTGGCCAACATGGCCCTTTTGGGAATGAATTGCAATTAACATTCTAACACCTTAGGCATGTTAAATAATGCATAAAAGACTCACCTCACACTTCAAATTGCTTTGGAAAGTTGGTTTTCCACCTAAAGCTTTGAAGGAGGCAAAATTGACAACTTTGGCAATCTTGATTTTCTACACCAAACCAATCACAAATAATTCATCCACTAGCCTCCAATTAACATAAACTAACTCAAAATCACATAGCTAGTTCACACAACTTAGGTTAGGGTTTGGAAAAATGGGGGAAAATGTAAATGCATCAATTGATGCAATCAAACATAAAACCCATTCTATTTGACATCTATAGCACCTAAATCAAACATAAAATCAAACAAAATAACTCTTTACCTCAAATTGGTGGTTGGAACGAAATCTTCAAAGTGGATGTTCTTGAAATCCATTGATTTTCCAAGGTAAAAAATGGATAAAAGATGGAAGATATATGGTTTGATTCAAGTTTCCTTTGATTTTCCTAAAGAAATTTGAAAGAAAAATGTGTGGGAGATGAGCTAGAAATTTGCGGCCAAAGAGGAGAAGAAGAAGAAGAAAATGCAGAAATTTTGGCTAAGTATGGCTCATATACTAAGTCAAAATTGGCAAATTCTATTTTGGTCTTTAAACTTTCCTTAAATTATACTTTTGCTATATTTCTTTCTATAATTTATTCTGACAATTCTGTTGGGATTTGAATTTCAAAATGGGGATTTAAATAACTTATTTTTATTTATAATTTATTATAAAAATAATTTTAGAGCCATTATGAAACTCAGACAGTCCAATTTCCACTATACCCTCAAAGTTCCATTTATTTACGGTTTTGCAATCACTTACTTTTTTTTAGTGTTCCTAAACATTTTTTACCTTTTTCTTTTTAGCATAATTACACATGTACTTATATGATTCATTACCCCTTAATCAGAATCTAAAATTCATCTATCGACCAGACTGCTATTTTCTCAGCAGTGTTACTGACACCGACGTTTTCTAGAAAAGTATCTCATTTGTGTTCTAACTGTGTCTCTAAAATTATTTTTAGTGATTTCAATGATTCTAAACTAAAAATCGAGAATAATGACATGCATTTATGGTAGGCCTTTCTAAGGTATTACACCCATTATGTCAACTGATCGCACACCCAGTTTGCCCAAAATTTCAAGGCCAATCAATAGAGCTTCATATTGGACCTGTGTGGTGTCTTTTGTGTCGATGATCTAGATTCAAACCTAAGTTATATCAATAGGGATTAACCAAACCGAGGAAAGGAGTCTCCACTCGATTAATGGTGTAATAGAGACTACAAATGCAGTGCATTTCCCTCCTCTATGAATTGAGTGATGATTTTATTCCTGGCTAAGCACAAGGCCGCCTAATTCAGAGATCTAGGTATGGGAACTGGGTACGAATTGAGGAAGGTGTTAGGTACCCCAGCCTGCCTGACCATTGGCCAGCCTCCCTATTTAGCTAGAAAACATAGATGAACTAAACTTTGGTATAATATTGAAAGAAACAAACCATAAGCCAAAAAGTGTAAGTTCTATCATGGCACGTGCTCGACCATACCATAAACCAGAACAAACATAATTCCTAGGAAAGATTGGAGGAGTCACAAGTGGTCTCACTCAAAACCCAACCTTCTTAGACAAAATTATATGAGGTCTAATAAATTATATAATCTCACAAAGACACGCCTAAAGATTTCCTAAAATGTTTATGTTCATTGCACTACATTTATTCGCATTATCTCTAAAGAAATGGAAGGAGAAATGAACCATCTAGTCTTAACAAGATATTTACATAATCACAACATACTATAAACATTAATCCATACATCCAACATTTTAAAGTAAAGAACAAAAAAATAAACCGAATTGCATAATCTAATGCATTAAATAAAGCATGTGCACTTTGGACTTTGCTTTTTTTTGGGCCTTAATGCAGTCTAAGCCTGTTTATATTTCATGCATGTTTAAGCCTTACAAGCCCTATGTTATTTATTTTACCTTGTCCATACATGGTTAGCTCACACAAAATAAATTTATGCATAACATATTTTGCAAAATGGCATACTTCTTTCTAGTCATACCAAAAAATCATATTTACTATATGCATGATGCAAAATATGTAACTATGACACTTTACCATTTGGTTCGTATACAAATGACCAAAATAATGATGCATGTACCAAATTATGTACTAGTTAAATTATTTTAGACAACTAACCTAGGCATGGCATGCTAACCTATAGAAGCCTTTGGTATGGCATGGCAACAAAGTGTAGATTCAATGAATCATGCCTTATATATTTAAAGTACATGCCCCTGAATTATTCATTCATGGCATTATTTCAATCTTAAAAATCATTCAACCATGTATTCAATCATGCCATATTGTCACATAATACAAAGCATACCAAATTTCAAGCTAATAACCTAAAATAGGCAATATAGCAACAAACATGCATAACTAATCTTAACTTTGGCACTTTTAGTCCAAGCATGCTTCTAAGTTAATAAAAACTGTCATGTAGTCATTTATCCTAAGCTTCATACATCTATTCATGACATATTAACATTCAAATACAATTAAAAGCATCAAGTAGACATAAAAAATTAAGAAAACAAGCAAGTAAGACAAACAAATGCCTCCATGGCACAAGAAACGCCCCAAGGGAAAACTCAGGGTTGTGTGGCCCTAGGAAGGGCTGTGTGACCCTTTTTAGTCTCGCACATGACAGGGAAAGGCCGTGTGGCCCTTCCCAAGAGCTATATGGCCCTTCTGACCAAACTTTAGCCTCTTATTTTGAATGAAAGTCATTTTTGCAACTTTTCTTGAGAAATTTTGGTACTTTTTTTTATGCTAAATGATTTAAAAACTAATCCTAATGTTCCTAAGTATTTTAAACTTAATGAAAATGGTTTTAAACCTAAGAAAAGAACTACAAAACAGTGGCTAAAAGCCAAAATATGATTTTCATGTAAAATGGACCTAAACATACTTTCTAGGTTATTTTAGCTCAAATTGATTGGATTTTTACTTAAGTATAATTAAACATCATGTAAATACAGATTCTTGATTCAAACTTAGTTCATATTAAGAGTTTTTACATAGAAGAATAAAAGAAAGATTACGTGGATTGTTACCAATCCATGTGATTATTCCCAAAAACTCATATGATTGCTAAATAAAAACAAAAGAGAAAACTACTCAAAACTGGACACACAAAGGCTCAGAAAATCGTCTTGAGGCTTCATTCATCTTATGAGTGATTTCGAATATCAAGAATGTCGATTGCTCCAAGAAGATCACTTGACGTCAAGTGCTTACTTTGAATAAAGCTTTGATTCAATTAAATGTACTCCTTTTATTAAGAACACTATCAAGAACGTTCTTGATATGTTCTTGAAGGAAGTTTAGGAAAAAAAAAGCAAATCTCAATCTTGTTCCTTTGATTTCTTGAAAGGAAGACTAATTTGAATTCTTGAGCAAATTTGATTGATTTTAATAAAATCTTTAGTCTTTGTGTAATAATATTGATTAAAAATTCAATTTTGTGTTTGATGAAAAGAGAGAGTTAGTTTGCCAAGAGCTTAGGTATCAAAAATCTACTCCCCCAACTAGTGAGGGTGGAGGCCTATTTATAGGCTTCTACCACTACTTGAATAGGAAAAAATAAGTTAAAATACTCATATTTAGTTTTATTCAGACTTCTCAAGTAATAAAACCTCCTAAACAACTACAAAGTAGCTTCCAAAATAGCTTTAGGGTTACTTGCCAACTAAGAATCCCTAAAGCTTACTTTTTGGTTTTCAACCCAAAACTTTCCATTTGATCAAAATTCCAAAAAGGAACCCTTCTAGTAGCTAAATTGGCATAAAACAGACCTGGAATCTTCCAAAATTGAAAGAAAATTTGGGCCTGTGGCTTGCCTGCCGGAGAAAGTGCGATATGGCCCTTCCTTGGGTCATGTGACCCTGCAACCAGCCATATGGCTGTGGCAAGAAGCCACAAGCCAATGGTTGATGCACGGGCCCGACAGCTTATCGTATCCTATGCCCCGAGCCTGTTCTTGTATCTGATCCATCCGAAATGACTCAAAACATTTTAAAAACCTTTAAAACGTTTTTGTAATATCCTGGGTTTTAATTAATAAGATCTATGGTTGATTAATGTATGATCGTACAATGTACTTGATGAATTTGGACAATTATATGCCTTTGGCAGTCTAGATGTGACTCTAAGTACAATTCTATTATTAAAGATTAATGTCAATGATAATAATATATGAAATATATTGTAATACCCTATAAATTCCTAACTCATATGTATGAATTAATTCTTAGTTTGTGGTTCATTAGTCTTGAAATAATGGAAAATAATTTTAAAGACACAGTTAGAAAGTGAACTTGCTACTTTTTCGGAAAGCAGCGGTGTCGGGAACACTGCCGAGAAATTAGCAGTCCGGTCAACAGAAGAATTTTTGAAGTTGATCTGAGGGTAAAAGATGACTATAATTTATGTGTAATTTTGGTAAAAAGAAAGAAGTGAAAATCATTTAGGAACACTGAAAAAGTAACTAAAGGCAAAATGGTAAATAAATGGAAGTTTAAGGTGAATAGTGAAAATTGGTCGGTCGGGGTTATAAAATGACTCCATAACCATTTTTATAAATAAGTATAAATTAAAATAAGCCTATTAACTCCCCACTTTGAAATCCAATTTCTGACGGACTTGACAAAATAAATTATAGAAAATTTTTGGACCAAAGTGTGATGGATGGAAATTTGGAGATTTAGTTATAATTTGCCATTTGATTTTTGTATATATTTTACAATTAGACAAAAATGGCTTCATCTTCTTTATTTGTTCTTGGTTGGCCGAACCACTATTTCTCACTCTTCTTCTTCATTTCTTCTTCATTTCTTACAAATTTCCTAAGAGAATTGATGGAAAAGTTGAGTATTCATCTAGCTTTATCTATTTCCATCATCATTTTGTAGAAAGAAGCAAAGGAAACCAAGGTGTGAGGGCTTAAAGATTTCGACCAATTCTTCATCTTGAGGTAAGGATGTCTTTTGTTGGTTTTAATGGTTTATTTAGATGTTATTTAGGTTGAATTAGATGGGTTTGTAGTTAATTTGTATCAATTGATGCTAATTGATAGAAATGCCCAAATTACATAGCTAAAGTGAAGTTGTAAGGAAGGGTTTGATGATTTAGTGTTTGATTGTGTTAATTAGTGTTAGAATATGTTAATTGGATGTGAATAGATGAATAATTAGTGGTTTGTTTGATGTAGAACACAAGATTTGACAAAGGTGTGCTTTAGAGCTCATTTGGTGAATTGGCTTGTTCAAAGTGATTTAAAGCATTAGGTGAGTCTATAATGCATCAAATAACATGCCTAATTGATTGAATTGATGATTGGAAACCTATGGCAAAAACTTCATTTTGGCCGAACCTTGAACACTATTCATTGCCTATGTTTTTTTTGCTTGATTTTCTTTGATATTCCTTAGCCAATTTGATCCATTTTGATGTTGTTTATTTGTGTTTCTTTGATACCTATACCATTGTTGATAATGTAGCTTTGTGTTGATTGAATTGGGCAAGTCAATGTTGCACCTAAATCTAACATATTGACTTGCCATTGTATGCCCACCATGTGTTTGATGAAATACCTAGTTCATTTTCCTTTGGCCTATTATTTTGAATTCCATAGGCCTACCATTTGAATGCCATTGTCGCCAGCGACGTTGGCATGCCAATTGGCCTACCGATTTTCGTCACCGAACCAACTTTTGTTCCAAGCCTTTATTGAATACCATACCATGTATCATTGTTTATATGTCATCTTTTACATTGCTATGAACCCTAATGATAATTGATTGACTGATATTGGACTTATTGATTAGAGGATGCCATTGTTGCATGATGGTATTCTATTGATATATTGTTTATTGATATTGATCCTTATGTGGCTTGACAGAGCTACCGACCTGACAGGGTAGTGAGAAAATACTGTCGGCGATGTGCACATTGTATTACTGATGCCCTAGCTAGGAGGGGTTATGGTCCTGGCCATAAGACCTGATCAATCTTATGCTCACTGATACTGATATGCTACTAGAGACCTATATGTTCGCATATGGTCCATACTGTTTACTGGAGATTGTATGATTTAATACAGTCCATCCCTTTATCTGTCTTTCCATATGATACTGAGCCTATATTGTATTCTTTGGCTATACCGTACCCTGATTTTGATTATGTATACTGTTAACTGTTCTATTGATACCATTGTTTTATTGATGCCTATTATTTATTGTTGATGCATATAGATTCACTGAGTGTCATCTATACTGACCTTTTCATTGTTTAACCATTTTAGGAGAGGAGTAGGTTGCAGAATCTCGACGTTTGTCATCTGTAGATTTCTGCTACAATCATCTGATGTATATATTCTATTTTGAAATATTCTTTTGATGTTCATTATCTAGCTGCTCCATGGGGTATGTATGGGTTAGCTAGGAGATGAACATATATATATGTTGATGATGATATTGTGGTATGATATATGACTGTTACAACCAATTACAAAAATTTACAGAATGAATTATAGAATAACAGAATGGATGGTAAATAAGTAAAATGGATAATATATTGTGGTTTATATATTGTGCATCTAATACTAGGTTCTACGGGTGCCGATCGCCATTTGTATCTCCCGTGACTTAGGACTGTCGCGATCCGAAAATGGGTTGTGACAGAGGTGGTATCAGAGCTCTAGGTTTACATATTATGGAATTTAAGTTACAGATGAATAGTACCTAAATTACAGAGGAATAGTGATTAAGTACAGAATGGGGTAAAATTAAGTATACCATGGAGCATAGGATTTCCTTTGTCGTCCTTTGTTGTTATCGTCTGTTATATGTTATTATTCTAAGTTTCTGTCATATTCTAAGCCTGTTTTTATTTTTCCTAACAGATTACAGAGATGTCTGACGATGGAGACAGAGATACCAAGGAGGCAGAGGTAGCCTCCAATGAGTCACTGGTTAGGGAGATTGTAGTATCAGAGGGTCCGTTTAGATCCTGACAGACTACAGAGGATACAGAGAGGGGCGATGACCCCTGGGGAGTGGAGATGATGCGGGGTTTGATGGAGTTACAGTGAGAGATGGCTGATATAAGGCGGGAGCGATAGTAGGTACCGCCACCACCTGCTCCCGCAATAGTGCCTCCACTTGTAGTACCGGAGGCAGTTCTAGTGGTACCGGCTCCTGTACAGCCAATGGGGGTTCAGAGGGAGCCTATTGTACAGAGAGGTCAGAGAGTGATTAAGGAGGGTGGAGTATCGATGTTTAGCTTTCTGAAGCTAAACTTACCTGAGTTCAGGGGAGATAGAGGTATTGATCCTGTAGATTTCTTGGAGGAGGTGGAGAAGGTAGTGAGGAGACTACCATATTCTGAGTTGAGAGCTATGGAGTTGGTTGGGCTGTTGGTTAAAGGTAAGGCATGGACTTGGTTCTCAAGGAGGATGGAGCCCAGGCTTTATGGTGAGCACCCACCTACATAGGCAGAGTTTAGACAGGGTCCTATTGATGAATTTATCACTGAGGGGGTAAAGACCCGTAACTTGATCCGTTTTGAGCAGGGGGATAAATCTGTGGAGGAGTATGCAGAGGAGTTTATTTGGTTGAGTAGATATGCTACTCATATTGTACCTACAGAGATTGATTTGATTAGTAGGTTTCAGAGGGGTCTTCATACTGCACTCCATAATGCTTTATTGGCTATAGAGTTCACTTCTTTGACTACAATGATTGAAAAGGCTACACAAATGGAGGATAAATACAAGACTAAGAGGGCAAAGAGGGACCAAAAGAGAAAAGGGGGTCCAGGATCACAGATTAGGAGGGGGGAGAGCAACTCCCATCCTAGGCAGGTAGAGCCAGTGCCACGGTTTGAGCAGAGATCATCTGCTAGTAGTCAGAGGAGGAGACTACGCCAGTAGTTCAGTTAGCACCAGCCTACTCTCAGGGTTCTTCGAGACCAGTTACTCAGGCACCCAACATTCCTAGTTGTGGGTTTTGTGGTCAGAGACATGGAGGAGAGTGTTGGAGACAGACTGGTGCTTTTTTGAGGTGTGGCCAGCAGGGCCATTATGCTAGCAGGTGTCCATTGAGGGCTGACTAGTAGCCATCTGTCACAGTTTCTCAGCTAGTGGTACAGGCGAGTTAGAATTTGGGTAGAGAGGCTACAGCTAGAGGCAGAAGCAGGGGATGTTGGGAGTTAGGCCGTTAGGCGCAGCGAAAAATAAAAAAAAATCCCAATCCAAAATCTCTATGTTGATTAAAATCAAAGATTAGATTCAAGATTCAAGATCTTTTACCTTTATGTTTGAAACTCTTTCTTTAATTGATCACCAAGAAAAGGTTGTAGCAAACCACTATCTTTCCACGAGACGAGGAAAGCCTGACTAGTAATCCACGCGAAGATCAAACAACAAGTCTTTTTGGAAAGAGAAGCCAAAAATACTTATGTGTAAGTCAAGGGTATTTCGGCTTGATGGAGAATACAAGGAGTTGGCCGAATTCTTTTGGTGTTTTTTTTCTCAAGGTGTTTCGACCAAAGGGATGTATTATGACTTCTTATTGGCTTAATTATGATCTCATCATATTTATAAGTCTCTTGACCAACTAGGTTTTAATCTAACGGCTTATATTAAAATAATAGGTTTAATGACAATAATGCCATTAATGAAAAAGTCAAAAATACTCCTTTGACTTAAGACCTATTGATCATATTCTAAATATAATCCTATGGTCCTAATTTAATTAAATACATCATATGTAAATAATTAAATTAGATAATTAATTTAATCACATTAAATTATTCCAAAATCTCCATAATTAAATATATGAATTAAATCTCATTTAATCATAATTTAATTTCCTCTTTCACTTATTGTTTGAAACACTTCTATGCGTGTGACCTAATAGGTTCCCTAATTATATGGAAACTCAAGTCCTTAATTATTTCCCTAATTTAATTTAGGAAACACTCAAGTGGAATTCCTATTTTCAAAATAGGAAATTTCCATAAAAGGTAATCCTTGTCCAACAAGGATTATATGAATTAAACTTCTTTAATCGTAATCAATTCTCCAATTGAACCTTTCTAACTTAAGTAGATCATGAGCGGTATCTTGCCACACATCATGACTCCCAAATAATTAGAAATTGCTAGTGGTAAGCAGAAACCCTAACACATGGACAATATTGTGCTACTGGTCCCTTCATACCCCTTTATTAAGTTTGGTTTAATGTATGGACATTATGTTAACTCCAATAAGCTGGCTACACCACACTTAGCCCGAACAGTAGTTCCTTGTAATCCGAGCATCATTACTAAAATGATTTCCTTAGAGACCATCTCTAAGTACTATCCACTTTGGCAAAAGATTTCCAGTAATGTTCTCATACAAGAGGCCTTAGATAAAACCCTCCTTCTAACAGGAGTTAAGATATCCTTTGTTGACTACTTAAATATCTACGAGTGTGTCAAACTATACCCAATGTTCACCCTACAAGCAGACTCTTTGGGAGAGCTAGGTATGGAATTAAAGTATAGCATCTTCACTCTAGATCACTCTTAAGCATCTCAAGTCTAAGGACATTTGAACATTTCCATGCAAAGATAAGTCATTAACATTGTTTAGATTTCCATATGACTATCTCCTGCGATTACTTCGATGCAATTACTACTCCTAGTAAGCATCCACATGTTATACTCAAACATCTCAATGTTAGCATCTTTACGAGATCAGATTATTTGATCAAATCAAATAGTATACGCATGTGCTAGTCTTTCCGAATCAATAATGTCCATTCTCATTGATTCTATGACCAGGAAAATTTAGATTAAAACATAATTACACATGATAAGCATCTTACTATCATGATCATATCATGAATGCCTTCATGCTATGTTTATACCATGGACTTTATTAAATAGTTATGCAATATTACTCTAAACAATAATAATTACTGATTAATAAATAATGACTTCTTATTGATATATTTCTAAAAACATCATTACAATGATTGTCTTTAAAGCACCTATACTAACAATCTCCCACTTGCTCTAAAGCCAATCGCCTTTGTATCTAATACCATAGGCTAGTACATGTCTGTCGTACTTATTCTAGGATAACGGCTTTGTAAGCGGATCAACCATATTCTGATCAGTAGAGACTCTATCAATTGTTACATCATTTATACCAATGATCTCCCTAATCAAATGGTAACGTCGAATCACGTATTTGGATCGTTGATGAGACCTTGGTTCCTTTGCTTGCGCAATGGATCCATTGTTATCACAATATAATGTAATTGGATCAACAATGCTAGGAACCACATCAACTTCTATGATGAATTTCTTGATCCACACGGCTTCCTTTACCGCCTCTGAGGCTACAATGTATTCAGCTTCGGTAGTAGAATCAACAATCGTTTCTTGCTTTGCATTCCTCCAACTTACTGCTCCACCGTTAAGGATGAAAACATATCTAGACTGTGATTTACAATCATCTTTATCGGTTTGGAAACTAGCATTTGTATACCTGTTTACCCTCAGCTCGCCTTTTCCATAGACCCAGAACACATCTTTAGTCCTTCTTAAGTACTTAAGAATGTTCTTGACTACCATCCAGTAACCATCACCTGGATTGGACTGATATCTGCTCATGACACTCAGAGCGTATGAGACATCAGGCCTAGTATATAACATGGCATACATGATAGATCCTATAGCCGAAGCATAAGGTATCTGACTCATCCTCTCTCTTTCTTCTTGTGTCATTGGACACATTTCCTTAGTGAGAGATATGCCTTGTGACATTGGAATGAAAACCCTTTTGGATGAT
Organism: Aleurites moluccanus; assembly: GCA_948193065.1. NCBI lineage: Eukaryota > Viridiplantae > Streptophyta > Magnoliopsida > Malpighiales > Euphorbiaceae > Aleurites > Aleurites moluccanus. The sequence goes on along the minus strand of CANXYC010617933.1, from coordinate 339 downwards.
TCCATGTTAAACCTTTTTAACACTTTGTCAATATACGTACTTTGCGAAAGACCCAACAACCTTTTATATCTATCTCTATAGATTCTAATACCCATAATGTAGGTTGCTTCACCAAGGTCTTACATGGAGAAGTTCTTTGATAACCAGATCTTAACACCTTATAAAACTGGAATGTCATTTCCTATAATTAATATGTCATCCACATATAATACCAGGAAGACAACTGCACTCCCACTGACCTTCTTGAAAACACATGGTTCATTCTCATTTTGTGAAAAACCAAACTCATTGATTGTTTCATTAAATCGGATGTTCCAACTCCTAGAAGCTTGTTTTAAT
>CANXYC010617785.1:0-10128 GCA_948193065.1 Aleurites moluccanus | reverse complement strand
CAATCCATCAACTGCTGGAACACATAGCCTATTACCATGCTTTAACAAGCCATCAACCACATGGAATCCTGGAGCTTTTTCTGATCCCACTTCATTCTTTATCTTCACCAACTGAGGGTCTCTATCTTGAGCTTCTCTAATTTAATCAATGAGAAGTGGCTTAACTTGAAAATTTGCCAAAAGCACTCCTGACTCTGACAGTTCCCAACTGATTCCCATATCATGTAATCCCTGCACTTCCTTCACTAGGAATCTTCTACTCACTTGAATATGGGACAAGCTCCCCAAGGACTTCCTGCTCAAAGCATCTGCTATAACATTGGCTTTACCTGGATGATATAAGATTTCACAGTCATAATCCTTAAGTAATTCAACCCATCTTCTTTGCCTAAGGTTAAGATCTTTCTGTTGAATATACACTTCAAACTCTTATGATCTATGAAAATCTCATACTTCTCACCATACAAGTAGTGTCTCCAGATCTTCAATGCAAACACTACTGCAGCCATCTCTAGATCATGAGTTGGATAATTCATCGCATGCTTCCTTAACTGCCTTGAAGCATAAGCTATCACTCTTCTATGCTGCATAAGCACACAACCAAGCCCCACTCGCGATGCATCGTAATACACCGCATATCCTCCCTTACCTGACGGCAAAGCTAAAACAGGTGCTGTGGTGAGTCAAATCTTCAACTTCTGGAAGCTCTCTTCACACGCATCTGACCATAGAAATTTAACTTGCTTCTGGGTGAGCTTGCTCAAGGGAGTTACAATCTTGGAGAAATCTTGAACAAATATCCTGTAGTAGCCTGCCAAACCCAAGAAACTTCTGACTTCTGAAACATTGGTGGGTCTAGGCCAACTAAGAACTGCATCCACCTTCTTAGGATCAACTCTAATCCCTTCTTTGCTCACAATATGCCCCAAAAAGTCAACATTCTCAAGCCAGAATTCATACCTCGAAAGCTTGGCAAACAGTTGATGCTCCCTCAAAATCTGCAACATAACTCTAAGGTGCTCTTCATGCTCTTCTTTACTCTTTGAATACACAAGAATGTCATCAATAATCACAATGACAAACTTGTCCAAGAATAGCCTGAACACCCTATTCATCAAATCCATAAATGTAGCTGGTGTATTAGTCAATCCAAATGGCAATACTAAGAACTCATAGTGTCCATATCTGATCCGGAATGCTGTCTTTGATACATCCTCATTCTGAATTTTCAACTGATTGTATCCCGACCTCAAGTCTATCTTGGAGAAATGACTTGCACCCTGCAGCTGATCAAATAAATCATCAATCCTTGGCAAAGGATACTTGTTCTTGATAGTCACCTTGTTAAGCTGCCTGTAGTCTATGCATAATCTCATAGAACCATCCTTCTTCTTCACAAAGAGTACAGGTGCTCCCCAGGGTAAACTACTGGGTCTAATGATTCTCTTGCCAAGCAGATCTTGCAACTGAGTCTTCAACTCTTTCAACTCAACTAGTGCCATACGGTAGGGAGGAATAGAAATCGAACTTGTGCCAGGTAGCAACTCTATACCGAACTCTATCTCTCTATCCGGTGGCAAACCAGACAATTCTTTAGGAAATACATCCGGGAACTCATTGACTATAGGAATCTGCTCCATACTCTTCACTTCCTTATTAGTGTCCCGAACATATGCCAAATATCCTTGGCAACCCTTCCTCAACAATCTCCTTGCCCCAATGGCAGATATCATATTATACGATGCTTCACTTCGTTCCCCTTAGAACTCGAATTCCTCACCCGAAGGTGGCTAAAAGATAAACTTATTCCCATTATGATCTATAATGGCATAGTGCTTAGATAACCAATCCATGCCCAGAATTACATAGAACTCTAATACTGGCAATTTAATCAAATCTACATCCAAGCTCTTGCCACCTATGCTAACCATACAGGATGGATAGGAGTTCTGAACCTCAATATCCTCCTCCAAAGGAGTAGACATAACCAATACATTCTCAAGCAAAACACAAGGCACATGCAATTTCTTAGCAAGGCAGGATGATACAAATGAATGCATAGCTCCCGAATCAAACAAAACTCTAGCATTCAAGGCTTGAATCGGAAGAATACCTGTAACCACAGTATTGGATGCTTGTGCTTCATGCTGTGCCAAGGCAAAAACTCTCCCTCTGCCTCTACCATCGGAGCTGATCCAGAAGCCTGAGACTCATGCTGACCTGATCTTCTGCGAACTTCAACATTTATGCCTAAATTACCTCTACCTCCTCCTGGTTGCTGACCAATGCTCCTCTCTCTACTCATCTGAACTGTAGCCTGAGAAGCCTGATTCCTAACTCCAAAAGAAGGCTGTGGCCAATCTTTAAGAAGATGACCATGCTGTCCACATCCACAGCATGCACCTGACGCATAGAAGCAAGGTCCTTTATAAAGCTTACCACAAGTAGGACAAGAAGGATTAGTCCTAGGTGGTGTTGAACTGGCTGCACTATGGCTCACTTAAGGAACAAATCTAGAGGGATTCAGCCTCTTCTGGGATCTCCCTGATGGCCCTTTAAATCCCCCTCTAGCAACTAATTGAGGTATAATATTCATACTATTCACCCCACTGTCTTGCCTAGAAGAGCATCCAACTTTATCCTTCTTCTTTTCTCCCCTCTCAGATCTAGCTTCCATTTCCCTGTTCTTAATCACTCTTGCTTTATCCACTAACTTGGAATAGGAATCAAACTCAAGAGCAACCAAAACTTTAAATAACGGAGCCACCAGTCCCCTACGGAACCGTTGAATCCTTGCCGCTTTTAAAGGCACAAGGGCTGGAGCAAACTTACTCAGCTGGCTGAACTTCTTTGCATACTCGGATACAATCATACCCGGAGTCTAAACCAACCTTTCAAACTCCATAGCTTTTGCATCCCTTACACTCTCTGGAAGAAATTCATCAAGGACCATTTCTCTGAATCTCTCATGTGATAACTCTTCATTATCTCGAAGCATACCAAAAATGCTTCTCTTGAACCAATCCTTCGCTTCAGCCTTCATTAAATAACCCACAAATTCAATTTCGCTCCTATCAGGAATCCTCAAAATCTGGACTTTCTCTTTTATCTCTTCCAGAAAATCGATAGGATCTACCTCACCTCGATACTCTGAAGGCTTGAGCTTCAGAAACTTCTCAAATGAAACCTCCTCAACCTGAGGTACCACTGCGGGCGGGGGTGGAGGAACAAGAATATCTGGAACTGCCTGAACCGGAGGAGCCTGCTGCTGCCTCTGCTGAGTAATAAACTCAGCTAATACCTCATAGTTCCTATGCAGCTGGTCTAACTGCTGTGCCATATTAGCCACATCTACTGGTGGCACAGGAGGAACCTCACCTCCTATATTCCCTTTTACTGAACCCTCTTCAGAAGGAAATTCTCACCTAGGACGGCCTTGACCTTGTCCTCTGCCGCGACGTGGAGCCATCTCGATACTGATAAGAAGAACAAACACATCAGACTCACTACGCACACTTAATGCAAACATATATCAAAGGAAAATGCAATTGGACGAGACATGATCCTATGCTCTGTAGTTATCTTAATCAACACTTATACTAGTGCTCATACATCTCTATCTATTTTCTATGTTAAGGATTGTAAACTTAGTGCTCTGATACCACCTCTGTCACACCCCAACTCTAGTAGTGCGATAGTCCTAGGGCAAGGGTAGGCTTAAGGCCACCATAAACCCGTAGAACTCACAAATCATGAATCTTATATACAATTATATCATTTACAATATCATATATTATCATACATTGATCATGTCCATACATATAATTAAACATCAATCATTTCTTTTCTGTTATCATTTCATATCTTTCTCTTGTTCCTTAATGATCAAAAGAGACATCTCACATCACTAAGGAACAAGGGTACCCAAAAAAGGTAACAATCATACATCAAAATATACTAGCATCCTCAAATGACTAACTATGGAGCTCTAGAGTATGCTTCCATTACATATTGTATCATAATACCATTAATTAAATGTACAAAATATCTCAAAAGTTATTACAATGAAGCTTCTTGGAATAAACAAGTCAAGAAGCCCGATCCTCTCTATTAGCTCCCTCACGAGCTATGCTATCACCTGAAATCCACATAAGAGGAGTGAGCCTTCAACTCAGTAAGATATGAACATTATAAATCAAGTGTCTAAATATTGAATCATGGTCATGAACAAATATTTATACATATAGGCATGAAAGAAATCATAAGCTTTACTTGAAGGAAACATAGTTCTCATAATAATTTGGTTATATCAAATCATGGTTCATATTTAGAACATAGAATGCCCACAAGGAATGGCATTATCAAATCTCATCTGATAGAACTGATCTCATATCATAATATACGTATCGGTAGCCTTGCTACCTTAACGTGCACACATGCTTGGCCAGGCATGAGCTTAGAGCTCATGGTCCCCTCTAGGTGGAACATTGATAAAAACCCTATCAGCTAGGCTCCCAAAGTGCACTATGGACCAATGAATTTACTCTTATTGTGAAGAGCGTTCTATCTATGGTTCATGGGGTTTCAATCTCATTGGAAGCATATTGGTCACAAGACCATCATCATATTACATCATTCAAGTCGGTTTACAAGTAAGAAATATATGAACTTGATCCAAGAAGGTTGATCAAGCCCTTCAAATTATACAAGTATATAAATATATAATAGGATGATTAAATATAAGAATACTTGGTCCTTTTAATTTCAAAGAACAATAATCAAATAGGATGTTCATACTTACCTTAATACAATTTCTCTTGAAATTTCCTTTAGCAAAATCCAATTCTATCTCTTCAATTTATTTTATTTCCTCCTCCTAAGAAATTTCTCCCAAATATAAAAAATTAGGGTTTTCGCCAAATCAATAATATTTATCATGATTTCCAAATAATTAATTCCCAACAACAATTTTATTTATCTCTTTAAGAAAATTCTGCATTTAATTTCGGAGTTACTGTTCATGGCGGTCTCACCAATCTAATTTCTCCCACATTAATTACCATTAATAACTTCAGATTACTTGCAATAAATTCTATATACCTAATATTAATTATCCTAACTCATAGACTTAAATAAATCCAAAGAAAATAGCTTCGAAAGAAAATTTACCTTATTTCCTTCAAACTGAAATTTCTGAGATTCCTTGCTCAAATCTGATGATTTCTGCCTTAATCTAGATTAATCTAGAAGTCTAATGTATTAATTTGATTATTAATGCCTTAGAAAATAAAATGGAACAAATTTGAGAAAAGACTGAAATTAACAAAGAAAGATAGAAAGAAGAATCATGAAAAATGATTCTGGGTTGCTGGGGTTAAATAGACCACTGCCTTATAAACAAGCTTGCCAGCTCGCCAATCAGCCTCGGCAAAGCTACCTCGCCTAAGCCAGCTTGCCAAATCCCACTTCGCATTTCCCAGCTCGCACTTTCTAGCTCACCAAACTTGATCCGGCATTGCCATTTCGCTATCCCAGTTCGCATATGCTACCTCGCATATGCTGCCTCACCAGACTCTCCTTGCGAACTCTTCCTTGTATATGCCACCTCGACAATGCTTCTTCGCCTCTTCGCTTCTTCGCCTCTTCGCGAATTGCCACTTCGCACATTCTCTCTTCGCATAATGCCTCTTCGCATATTGCCACCTTGCCTTATCCTCTTTGCTAAATCCTCTTCGCCTTTCCTCTTCGACAAATTCTCTTCACCTTTCCTCTTCGCCAAATCCTCTTCGCCTTTCCTCTTCGCCAAATCCTCTTCGTCAAACTCTGTTCGCACATGCCACCTCGTATATGCCTCTTCGCCAATTACCACCTTGGCAAACTCACTTCGCCACTTTACATTGCTGACATGAAAAATGCCACTTCGTATTTTGCCGGCTCACCATACCAAAATTTCTCTAAGTTAAACCTTTTCTGAACATGTCACACTTAACCAGCTCGCAAATGAGCTTCAAATATCCAAACTTACTAATTCTTTCTGCCACTTAATATTAATATGTAGGGGCACAACATATCAAAATTTCAAATCATAAAGACCAACACACAGGCCATGGGGACTCTCCAAAAGTTACCCAGACTTACTGCCTCAGAATCCATCCGAACAATCCTGAGAAGAATTACTCTCCACTGAGATACACTTATCCAAAAATTCTAAAATTTTACATTCATCATCACAACACACAAAAGAACATTTTTCATGTTCACACATTTAGCTAATTCTGCCTCAGTCATTCCCAGTAAATTCAAACATACACTGATTTCCTGCAGAAACACTCAACCAGACTAGCCTTGCTAAAATGGACATAACTCATCACTTAAATAATCTTTTGCCAAACAATTTTATAGAATTACTGTTAAGGCATAACTCACAACTTTCATATTTTACACTTTACCAAATTATGTCTTTAAGATCATGTAATTATCAACACAAAATCCTGCAACTGCATTAAATCAAAATTCTGGAATTCTCAAACATTCACATTTGAATTTAATTAATTCTCCAAGCATACAAAATTAATAAAAAAAAAATTTACAAAATGGCAGATATTACACTTATATATGTACTTCGGATGTTGTGCACAATGTTTTACACTGACTCTAACTAGGAGGAGGTAAGGTCCTAGCCATGTAATATGATCAACCGTATGACTATACTGATTAGCATGCTACTAGTCTATAGCCTCTGCCTATTTACTACTGAATTTTTCTTATCTGTCATTGCTCTGAACTGAACCTTTGTATATTGAACCTTAGCTGATTATTAGCTATATTTCTTGCAATGTATCTTTTGACCTATTATCTTTGAATAATTTATTTCATTTATTGCTCTTGCTTATAACCATAGTATTTTTGACATACCTATCCATTGTTCACTCCAATGGCTATGATGAATTCTATTTTATTTGCTTTTGATTTTATTGATTATCTATTATAAAATTGACCTTTTTTGAGAGCTTACCTAGCCTCACAAGTAAGGTAATATATATGTATCTCACTAAGAATTATTTCTCACACTGTGGTTATTACTATTTTTCAGGGGCGAGATAGATAATTGCGGTTTCGGCTTTTCTTCTTCAGCTAGGAATCTCCTTTATCTATGTAAAGAGCTTATCAATGGTCCTTTTTTATTTTAGTGCTCTATCTAATTTTTGGATGGTTTAGTAATGTTATCGTATATTAAAAATACTGATAATACTGCTTTTAAATAAAGACTGTAATATATATATAACTGATATTATCTTAAATATAAAATGAATGATATTTATTGTTCTGATATTTTTATTGAAGTGTTGGATGATATTGAAATGGTGGAGTTGAGAGTATAAAGAGAAATTTTTGGGAGTGTAATTTCCTTGCAGGCTGGGTAATTTTGAAAGACCCAATTTCGGATCGAGAATAGGGTGAAAAATACAAAGAAGACTCTAATGAATTTTCTGTAAATTATGGTAATATGGTTTCTATGGGTTGTAGGTAGCCTTATGCTTTCCTATGCCATAGGACAGTCACATTGTAGAAGTGGGGATGTGACAGTAGAAGAGGAGTTTCGATCTGGTAAAACACTCCATCTTCCTTTAGCTTCAAGAAGAAATAAAGTAAAGCGCATAAACTCTTCCTTTAAATTAAATCATTCCTCATCTCCATCCTCTTCTAGAAAAACCATCAAAACATTATAAAATTAAGATAAAATCAACCTTCCTTTTCAAAAATAAAAAGAATTGCATGGGTTTTAATTCTTATATGAAGGGATATACAAGCACACTTGGTCCGAGTGGCAAATCTAAAATAAAATAAACTATTTCATTCTCCTATCACCTTTTAATTTTGGTGAATATGTGGCTTTCCCAGAAGCCTATAAGAGTTAGAGAAAATATCCCATCTCTAAATTTTATTGTAATTTTTTTATTTATTTTGAATTTATGAAATATTTTTTAGTTTATGATTGTATTTATTATTTCATTTTACAATGATCATTCTTTTATTTTGTCAATCCATTATTTAGTTGTTCATGAAATTATTTTCATTAAGTTATCTTTATATTAATTATCTAAATAAATATTTTCAAAATAAACTGAAAACCTGATCCCCAAATCCTCATTGGTTTCAAAAGGCTAGTGTATTTTTCTTTGGAATAAATAAATAAAATTGGACTTTAAAAATAAGTTTTACCTTGTATTTTTCCAATTAAAAATAAATTAAGGTGACGACTCCTTAAAATTATTCTCAAAAGAAATTAAAGAGATTATTTACAAAATAAAGTTAGTTGCTTCAATTGTGAGATTGGACCAAAAATGTGCATTTCGATTCCTATCAGACCGAATCGTTGCTCGGGCGAGGGCCTATATGTCACATCCTACACTATAGGGCAGTGACGGTTCTAGGGTACGGAAACAGTTCATACAACCAGTACCACGAAGAACCCAAGTTACATGTTTTCATTTCACTTAACCATTTTGTGAAATATTTTTTTTTAACTCTTAAGTTTTACAGAAATACGGACAGAGTTTCCCCTGTAATATTGACATTTACCCCCATGCTAAAAACAAAGAAAAACACTTCTAAAATAATATCAACTCCCTGGTCAACCTCCAATACACAAGTCATATCATACCATACTTATGTCAACTCATATAACAACTTCATACATCACAATTCATATAATAGTTCTCAATAATATCAATCCATACATATGACAAAACAAAATAGGCATACCATAGCAGTTGCACCCCTGTTACAGTATATACATACATATGTATTCATATCATAACATATAATTACATATAAATATCTATAAATAATATCATGGAGTACTCTAAGCTATACTAGAGAAGGACTATACATCTACTCCGCGGCTAGAAGTACAAAAGTAGCCGAGGATGTCCGCGTCTCACTCTTTCCCTGAAAAGGTTTCAACACTGTGGGGTGAGTATAAAAATACTCATTGAATCTATAAATATGAAATCCATTACTAATTTATGAATACACATTTGATCATTGATGACAATAATAGGTATGATGACATTTATACATATATGATAAGATATGACAATATAATAGAATGGACCAAATGCATAAGGTAAAACAGGACTTGGGTCAAATAATCAAGTAGTACTGTCACTTCTGTCCACATCTCTATTTCCATATAAATGTCATAAGGAGGATCAATCCTTATGGATAGAGCCATATCCCTATCTCTAGCTAGGGCAAGTAGTACCAGTGTGCACACGGTCGATGAAATTACCCGCTACACCATCGAAGTGGCCCTGTTATGTTACCATATGCAAATGTTCCAAAATATGATGAAAATGCAACAAGTACAACTCATATAAGGTGAAATATAGTCAATATATCCATATGAATAAATATAGAGTCAATCGGGAACAACTTACAAAATTGGCTCGTCGGGCCCAGTTGCGCTGTCGCAGCGACTTACCAAATTACGGGCCCGTTTTTCGTTTTTCAGTGACTTTCTGGTTTTACATGTTATCAATATATGGTATGCAAATTTAACATCTAAGATACAAGTATACATATATATAAGGTGATTAGGCTTGATTAGAGGTCAAACTAGTTTATAGAACAACTTTTATAGCCATTCAAATTTCAGGTCAGTTTATGCCGTTTCGGCAACCTCATTTTTGGCCGATTGGCACGTTTAGGGGCAACTTTGACCAAATTGGTCTAAAATCAGTCTAACATGATCAAAGGTCATATAACATGTCCAAATGTTTATACCTTAAACTAGAAATGCAATAACATATATATAAACCCACCTTATGCAAAAAGCCCAAAATGCCCCTCCGAGGCTCCGAGCACCTACTGCTCTGTCACTTTCTCCTTTCCATTGGAGGATTCCCATATACACATACCAACTCTCCGATAAGACACTATGTCAACCAATATATCATATTCAAACACACATACACATACATTTCAACAAGACACACATATCCACTTCCACATTCAAAACCCTCATTTCACTATATCTTTTGGCCATTCCAAAACAACACTCAAAAAGAGTTTAAACCCAAATTTCTTTCCATACATCAATAATAACACATCTTATAAACACAA
>CANXYC010617762.1:0-23888 GCA_948193065.1 Aleurites moluccanus | reverse complement strand
CACATTCTAAGGCATCGACCTTCATTTTCAAAGCAGATTTTCAAGGAAATCAGTTTTGGAGAAATAAGGTAATTTCTCTTCAAATGTCATTCTCTCTTTAGATTAATAAATTCTGGTAGTTAGGATTGTTTATTATGGGTATATAGGACTTATTGCAAGCATTTAAGGCTATTAATTGTAATTAATGTGGGAGAGACTAGAATTTATGGATTATCATTAATAGTGGCGTGAACAGTAAATTCATAATTAATTTCAGATTTTAATTAAGAGATGAATTAAATTGATGCTGAGAATCAAAAATAGAAACTATAAGATTGTTAAATTATAAGGAATTATATTATGTATTATTGATTAAGGAAAACCCTAATTTTGAATATTTGGGGAAACTTGCATAGGAGAAGAGAACTCAAGAAATTTAAGGAGATTATTGAATGAGCAATCTATTGAGGAAAATACAAGGATAAATTTGTTTAGAGGTAAGTATAAACATTGCATATGCCTATTACTTCTTTGAGATAACTTGTCCAAGTTTTCCTAATGTTCACATATATGATTCACATGTTATATAATATTGTATTTCTAATCTGTAAATTGAAATTCCAAGATATCCTCAAACCAAAATGACAATTTATTTCATGTGATTACCATGTATATATATATTGTAAATGACTTGATCATCTTTCCTTGGATCAAGTTCATATGAAACCTATTTGTTAACTTGACTGAATTTATATTATATGTTGATGGTCTTTTGACCAATATGTTTCTTATGAGATTGCAACCATATGACCCTATGGATAGAATGCTCTTCCCAATGAGAGTAAATTCATTGGTCCATTGTGCACTTTGGGAACCTAGCTGATAGGGTTTTTATCAGTGTTCCACCTAGAGGGGACTATAAGCTCCAGGCGTATGCCTAGCCAAGCATATGTTTGCGATAAGGTAGCAAGGACTACCGATGCGCTCTGCTGTGATAGGTAGCAAGGCTACTGATGCACTCTACAGTTCTACCATGTAATTTGATAGTGCTATTCGATTGTGAGCACTTCTGTTCTTGTAAGCATAACCATATGATATTTTTCTTATCTATATTCTTTGGACTGACCTTTCCTTTGGATTGATATGTTTCTTTTATATTGCATGTTCATATCTTACTGAGTTGAAGGCTCACTCCTCTTCTGTGGATTTCAGGTGATAGTGTGGCTCGTGAGGGAGCTAATTTAGAAGATAGAGCTTCTTGACTCATTCCTCCAAGAAGCTTTCATTGTAATCATTTTGATTGATATATATATATTTATTGAATTGTATCATGATACTATATGTATTGGGGAGTATACTCTAAAGTTCTGTAGTTAGTTATTGAGGATGAAAATATTTTGATCACTAAATTGTTATACATGGGTTACCCTTGTTCCTTAGTGATGTGGGAAGTATCTTTTGATCGGTAAGGAATAAGAGGAAATTCTTTAATGATAAGCATATATATGTATGAAATGAAATGAATGTTTTAATGATAAATATATACTTGATGTAAATATAAAATGTGTATGAGATCCAGGATATGAGAGTTCTAAGGGTTTATGGTGGCCTTAAGCCTACCCTTACCCTAGAACCGTCGCACCACTGGAGTCGGGGTGTGATATGGTCAATTTTTGTTGAATTCACACCTTTTTGGAGCTTTAGATGCGAATGAATTGAAGTGAATTGACAACCCTACAATTAGACTCGAAATTGTCTAGGAAGTCAGAGCTTGAACTGGATACGGAGGAGATGTCCTTTCAAACTTCAAAGAACTGATCCTCATGGGTAATTCGTTAATTGCAGTGGGTTTGCATGTGTCAAGATTGAATAGCAGTGGGTAAAACAGAGGAAGATTAAACAATTGGTGGATTTGTATGTGTCAAGACATCCGATTTTGGTGTTCATAGCAAAGGAGAATGAGATTTTTTTTTGAATATTACAGAGCAGAGAAACAGGAAAGGTATGTGAACTTGGATTTTTATTTTTTCTATGATTTCTCAAAGCGAGAATGACATTAGTTGAGGAAGGGGAATTTCAGTGCTATGCCTCTTAACTCTTTTCTTTAATTATTCACTACCTTTTGTATATAATATTATGATTAAATATTACATTTGCTGGGAGAAATTCACCCAAAAATAGGATAATTTGATTTTTTTTGAAATTTCGGTATTTTTTTTAATTTACTGTAGTAATGAAAATTTTGATGATGTACATTGGTGGTGGACAATGGTGGTTATAGTGGACAATGGTGGTGGACAATGGTGGTTATAGTGGACAATGGTGGTTATAGTAGACAGTAATGGTGATGATGGACAGTGATGGTGGTATCCGGTTAGGAAGTGAGTTGATTTAAAGGATAAGGAGTAAGTTAAATTAAAAGAGAGGAATGAGAGTGAAAATTAAAATTAAAATAAGGAGTATTATGAATTTTTTAACAGAATAATCTCAAATTATAATGATGACAAATAAAAAAATATTTTAATATAATTTTAAAAATAAAAGGACATATTAATATAATATGAAAAAAATATAAGAGTATCATTATAATTAATCCAAAAAAATATTACGAACAAGGTATTTTGTTGGCAACGAGTTAAACAATGCGATTGCATAAGTTCAAATAGTTAAACGATGCCGTTTCATATGTGGGGCTTCTCTCTAAAAGGACGTACGGCGTCGTATTTAATACCGCTAGACTGAAACCAGGCTAATCAGGCATTTTTCAGAATCGAAGAGAGAAGGGGGAAAACAACGAGAGAGAGAGATGGGTTACGTATTGAGGGTGAGATTGGCTTCATTCTTTGCAGGAGCAGCAGTGGCGTCCTCTCTTGGATTCTACGTCCTTTACAAGGATTACAAGGTTGCCCATGAATCCATCTCTCAACAGGTAGGTACTCCAATGCATTTTTGCGTTACCTTCAAATATATGTAATTTAAAAAAATAATTTCGATAGAATGATTAGATAGTATTGTTTGTTTCTCATTTGAGACCATAAGACAGTAATTTTTCTAATTGTGGATTTTCAATTAGTAAAGTGGCATTTCATTTGTTTATTCTTGGTCATTTTGTTGGAAGGCTTATTTAAGTTGAACCCAGATTTATGATGATTTTCTTTTTTTAATTTTTTGATCTAATGGTATGTGATAGGCATTGATGATTCTTAGGTTTATTGTTTGGAGAAAGAAGAATAGCAGTCCCGTTGGATTTGGACGTTTGAGAAACCTAAACTAGAGTGTTTTGTTTTGTGGATATTTTTTAAGCTCCATAGCTCAATCTTCTGGACTGGTTTTAGATGTAATTGGAAAGTTATAATAACTGTCCTTGTCTTAAATTATATGTTGCTTCGATTCCACTTCTTTTTTAGGTTGTGTACTATTTTTTGTCATAAAACTTTTGTAGTTCAACTTGTTAGCAATACTGAGTTCTTTGTGCTTGTAAGGTTGGAATGGAAAATGTGGACATGCTCATGCGCACATATAATTGTATGTATATTCATCCCTGCTTGTTCAGATAGGATATACCATATTTCAGTAGGATGGAGTGCTGGCCATTCTTTCACAAGAATACTCTATATCTTGCTCAAATTAGCACCTAAATATAATTTTAATACCTTTTACTGGAATCTGCTTTCTATTTGATTGGATGCAATATTTCTTCATATCTCTATCTATATGCATACAAGTATATGTGTCTCTCTGTGTATTGGCGCGAGTGTTTATCCCTGTTTGTTCATATGTTATGCCATACTTCAGTTTGTTGGAATACTGTGATTCTATTATGAGAATGGTCTATTGCTTGTTCAAATTAGCAATTAAATATAATTTTCTGATACTTTACTGGAATCTACGTCCTTGTGGATTTGATACAATTACTTATGTGCCATATAAATTTGAAATTCAAAAGTTATTGGTTTCCTTTATAAGGGCGGAACTAGAGTTCAGATAAAATAAAAATGAAAGGGAAAAGGCTTATATTTTTTGGGGCCAATACATTTATTTTTTTAAAAATTCATAAAATTTATATGGGAGAAAAATTAAATTTAAAAATTTTGGAGGGTCATGGCCCCTTGCCACCCCTGTTCTTTTATCTAAAGAAATAATGTGGTATATGACAGTAAGATGAGCAGAAACAATTTAGAAGCTCAAATTTGTTTATCATATCAAATTAAACTGTTTGATCCAGATAGCATTCTTAAGCATTTACCCTGAAAATATGAATTTTAGTATGTAATCTAACCTTGCTATGTGAAATGTAAGGTAATTGACTGAGGAAGGGAAGCCTGTCATTATTAAAATACTGACTCTGTAAGATCTTTTCTTAACAATAGCATCATGAATTGGATTTTTATCGGTGAAGATTTACCATGTTTATTTGAATTATGAATGTGCTTTTTACTGTTGATAAAACCTGAAGCATGTTTCTCAAGTATGGGACCTTGATTTTTTAGCAGAGTTTTAAATATCAGGCGAATTGTATCATATCACCCAATAGTTAATGGAAATTGAGCCCTCCGATCCAATAGTGGCTGATATGGGATCGGTGATTCGGAAATCACTATGAATCTTCTGTTTCACAAATGATTCACCAGATTCAGCCGATTTGGATCGGTGTACTGAGATAAAACGGAACAATTGCAGAGATGAAGACTTGTATAAAAAATAATATATAGATGAAGTGTAGCAGTAGTTGAACAAGAAGAGAAAAAGAGAAGCATTAAAATTTTCTATTGTTTGTTTTCGTTTCTTCTCGGTTTCCCAATCTCTCTTATTCTTCTTTTTTTCTTTTCTTTTTCTTTTTTTTCGTTAATCCAATAGAACACTTTTAAAGTCTCTTGTTATTATTATTATTTAAAATAATTAAGTAGATTTTATCTCATAATTTTTATAATGAGTCTAGTATCAGTGAATAAAAAATCCATTAGTTAAACATAAAATTTATTGATTAAATTAAAAATTATATTTCAAATATATATAATTTAATATAAATTATAATTATTTAAATACAAAAATAAATAAATTCCTTATGAATCCAAGTAAAAAATTAAAATTCTATTGCATGTTATTTATATATTATCTTGTACAAATATTATTATTTTTATTCTATATTGATTCGAGTCATTTGCTAGTGGTTTGAAAAAAGTCATGGTAGTAATGGACGATTCAGTATAATTCAGAGCAATTCAATCCGTTTACAATTGCCGATTCCAAAACTGTTTCTGAAACCATTAGTTAAAACACTAAAACAAAGGGGGAGAAGACATGAATGATCTTTTGTGTGCGTGGAAAATTATTGATATACTATATATTGTTTGTGATTTTTCTGTCCTTGCTCAGGTGAAAGGCCTTCATGAGTCAGTGGATACAAGGATCAAAGCCTTGGAAACACTAAAACAAACTGAAGCTTCACAACCTTCGCAGGCAGCAGAGTAGGTGTCTTGGGGCATTCTACTAGTTCTCACCTCAAACATTTTGCTAAATATGCAATCAATTTCTTTGTAGTTTCAAAAACTTTTTATTTTGCCATATTAAAGAATAATTATTACTCAAAACTGTTTTGTATGGTATACTTCAATCAGTTGTAGTTAATGTTATTACCGAAATAGCTGGGCGAAGCAATGCATTGCGTTCTTACCAGTTATTTTGGACTTGGCTGATTTTACTAGTTTGGTGTGCATGACATCAGAAGGAACAAATCCTTTCTTCATGATTCAGTTGTCTTGATGATTTGATACGCTATCATGTGTGATGGTGAAAATATGCATCAGCCTGATGCATGAAACCTAAGCAAATGATCCTCTCATACTTCATACACGGCAGGAACAAGCTTTAATTTGATGTATGAAGTGAAACAATGTCTGAATTCAAATGGCTTGTATTGATTTTAATGATAAATTATTATGAATATTTAATTGTCTTGTGTTTAATTATAACATAAGAAATTATATTTTCTTTTAATACATATAATTTATTATATTATTTATAATTACTATTAAGACATCAATTTAATTAAATTAAATCATTTAATTATACAAAGATTTAAAGTAATATGTCAAATGAATGAATATATATAAACTGCATTATGATTTCCCTATAAAATTATCGTAACATCTTAATTATTAAATAAATATACAAGGATGATGGTAATTTTTTTCTTTTTGGTAATTGAAGAGGTCTTAAAGCCTACAAATAAATGCACTAAAAACGAGTCCAAAGTACTACTTTATCTGTAAAGATAATGTAATTTGGTCCTGATTTCCTATTTTTGTATTATTATTATAATTTAAAAAATAATTTTGTAACGCCCTAGAAATATGTTACATGCCTAATAGTTCTAAAAAATAAGAAAACTCAATAAAATCATAGGTTATATAAGTTGAATAAGCAAAGTGAATCTAGATTACCTTAAATTAAATATGTAAATGTTTTAATTAAATAAATATATATTAAAGATAAAATTATTATAATGATTGACCAAATGAATTAGGTTGACCAATAAATAATGAAAGAATTTAAGTTGGATTAAATTAAAAGAAATAAGGAGATTAAGAATTAAATTGCAGAAGATAAGTGTGGAATCCACCTGATTAATGTTGAATTGGAGAAATCTATTTAGTAAGCTTTATATTTTATTTGAAATACATTAAGTTAAAGATTAATTTAAAATAAATAGGAAAGTATGAGAAAACAAGAGACATAATTGGTGGAGCACTAAAACTAAGTTACACTTAAATGTATGGAAATATTTCTAAGTAAAATATTAAGAATTGCATAGAATTCTCCACTTCCTCTTTTCTTGCTTCATTGTTGCCGACCCATTATTCTATTCAAGTCTCTTTTACTAAAAAATTTCAGCACTTTAAGCAAGTTAAAAGACAAAGAGGAGATTTGTGCAAGCTTAGTTCAAAATTTTGCATTTAGATAAGTTAGTAGTTCTCTTATTTTTTTGTTTATTCTTGAAGGATTTTTACTTAATGAATTAGAGTTATATGTTATATAGGAAGTAAATAACATGAAATAATTATTGAAAATTGATTCATTACGCTAGATATGAGATTGAAAAAAAAATTAAAAATATTTATGCTGAATTGTAAAAGAAAAACTTACGAACTTATTTCTTTTGAGTATCATTTTATTGGATTAGGAGAGTCCAAATGATGTGAAATTTTAATTTAAAGTAAATAAATATTTCATTGATATACCTCCAAAATTTCAAATTATTTAGAGATCATTTTATAGGGCAAACATATTTTAGAATACAAAATGCCAGATAGTGTTTGATGCAGGACAAATTTATTAAGCTACTAGAATAAATATATTTATGAGAATAAATGATATTTCTTTTGAATGTTAGCTAGATTTTTTTAAAATTACAAGTCAAAATGACAAGATTTACTATGGTAAATAATTAGCTAATCTGATATTACTCAGACTATCCAACAAAATGGAAGATTATAGAAATATGATTAATTAGATTTTTTGTTATAACAAATGAATTCCAAATGAGTTAGAATTTTATATGCAAAATTCATAACCTTATGATTAATTTAGAAGATTAGGTTTATGAAAGTCTCTTTGGCAACTAAAAGGGGGATGAATTGATTGTTTAACAAATTAAGAGAAAATCAAAAATTAATCACAAAATAAAATAGCAGAAGCAAGTAAACCAATTCAATAATGAATGTTTATGCATGTGTGAATGAGCAAAATATTAAGAGTGTAGGGAAGATAGAATCAAATACAAAATTTATATCGGTTCATCCAATCCTTATCTACGTCCACTCTTCAAGATCACACTTGAGTATTTTACTCCAATCCTTTTAAGAGTGCAAGATCAAACCTAAGTGTTTAGACTCACAATTAAACCTTTACAAAGTGTTTTCAAAGGCTTATATTTCAAACCTTCACAAGTATTTTATCCAAAACTCACACTCAAACCTATACAAATATTTTACTAAGACTCATATTCAAACCCTTAAGAATTGCAAGAGATGAGAAGAAGAAAAATCTCCACTTTTTTCCAACTCTTAAATAATCAATGAGTTTTAACCAACTCAAAGATTTACAACTAATAGCTAACAAAAATGGTTTTACAATAAATAAGCTTTTCAAGCAATAAATATGAATGATTTGGTGCAATAACTCAATAATAAGTTCTCAATTTCTCAATTGTTATTCTCTTATTTTTAAACTTCCCACCAACTCATATTTATAGCCTTAAATGAAATATAGTCGTTTGGCTCCATTTAATGCCAAAAGGGCACTTGACAACTTTTCCAACAGTTAGTTTTTATTGCTGATTTTCCAGAGTAACGGGTGCTACACATAAGTAGCGGGAGCGGGAGCTACACTTTCAGACTTAGGCTACTGGATCTTCTGGATTAAATGTAGCGACTGCTACTTACTTGATAGCGGGCGCTACATTAAAGTAGCGGGCGCTACATTAAAGTAGCGGGTGCTACTCTTTTGTTTACTCTGACACCTAAGCTTCTTGACCCTTTGGATTTGAAATTTGTGGCCGTGAATATTATGTAGCGGCTGGGACTTACTTAGTAATGGACGCTCCATTTTTAGTAGCGGCTGCTACTTTCTTGCAACCTGCAACTTGAATTCTAATTTGTTGTATTTTTTAAATGTGCTCCTCCTTAGCATATGCACTCTATCAAATTGTGTTAAACCTATGAATAATCATTGGTCATGATTTCTCATGCCTTGATCAACTCAAACAAAATTATTAGCAAAATTAACACAATCAACATGTTTTGTTATCATCAAAATTAACATCAAACCCAAGAGATCCAACAGTTTAGATTCATTATTAGTAAATAGAATATGAATAGTAGATTTTATACTTAATTTTCAATGATTCTTTAATTGCTTGGTTAATTGAAGTTAGAAATCATGCGTGTAGACTATAAGAAGTATAAATTGATAAAGATTTGACTTAGATAGTTAAAGATTAGTAAACTTTGGAATGATGATTATAAGTTGTAATAAAATTAATTGGAGGTTAATTCAAGTGTTTTGAGTAAGAATTCATAAATTGACTTGAGGAATCAAGCTTTGAGACTAGGGTTCTATAGTTTATGGCTATGATATTTGGGGGTTTTATATAGAATGAGCAAGCCAAGGATATAAATGTATAGGATACAAAGAGATAATAAATGAAGCATTGACTAAAAGGATAATTGCTTTGAAGGTGAGTTGTAAATACACCATTATACTTGTTCTTGAAACCTATCTTTATTGCATTTCCATTGATGAATTCTTTGATTTGTTATATACTTGGCTGAAATTTTTATTCCATATGAACCTTGTTCTTTGCTAAACTTAATGTGAGTTGAAAACTTGTGTGATCTTTATGAGATACTGTAATGCCTTAGGAAATGCTACTATAATTTAACAATAGCATAACCAATTATTGGTATGGGAATACCGAAATAACTAAGGATAATTTTTAAAATACAGTTAGAATGCATTTGTGATACTGTCCTGAAAAATATTGGTGTTAATTACACTGCCCGGAGAAATAACAGTCCAATTGACAGATAAATTTTTGATTCAAACCAGGGGGTAAAGAATCATATATTTATATGTGAAATTATGGTGAAAAGAAAGAGTTGAAAAATGTTTAGAAAAACTGAAAATTTAAGTAATGGCAAAATCATAAATAAGTTGAACTTTAGAGGTATAGTGGGAAACCAACTGTCTGAGTTTCAGAATAACTCTGAACCTATTTTTATAATAAAGTATAGATAAAAAGAAGCTATTTCAATTCCAATTTTTAAATCTAATTCTCAAAAAAATTAACAGAATAAATTACAGAAAGAGATGAGGTCAAAGTCCAATCATTGAAAAGTTTAAGGACCTATTTATAATTTGCCTATTTTTCTTATTATATAAGTATGCCTTAGAAGATTTTTAGTCATTTTCTTCTTCTTCCTTTCTTAAGCTTGGCCGAACCACCCTTTGTCTTCCTCCCACCATTTTCAAGCAAATTACTAAGAAAAACTTAAAGAAAACCATAAAACCAACTTTGATTCTTCCTTTTCCATTGAAATTTTGCTTGGAAAATCAAAGGAAATCAAGAACCATCAACATATAGATTTCGGGTGGATCACCATTGAAAGGTATCAAGTTGATTTCTTTGGTTTAATGGCTGATTTAGATGTATTAAATGTTAAATAGGATGGGTTTAGTGTTAATTTACATCAATTGATGCATTTGGTGAGTTTTCCCCAAATTCCAAACCCTAGATTGAAGTTGTGATATTTGAATCTTTGAATTAGTATTAGTTAATGTTAATTAAGGTTAGATTATATTAATTGATGGCTAATAGATGGATTATTTGTGGTTAATTTAGTATAGAACACAAGGATTTGGAAGATTGCCAATTTTGCCTTCTTTGAACCAATTTTGCCTTCTTTGAAGAAATTGGTGGCAAATCAATTTTTCTAACTTATTTGAAGTGTAAGGTGAGTTTAATATGCATCATTTAACATGTTCTAAGAATTGAAATGTTGATTGATATTCTCCTTTGAAATCTCATTCTTGGCCAAATGGGTTGTCACTATTCATGCCTTTGTTTTTGCTTTATTTTTCTTTTGAATTCCTAAGTCATTTTGATCCTTTGATTGATGATATTTGTTGGTTATCAAATGCTTGTTATATTGCCTACATTGTGGATTGTTTATTTGATATACGGGAAATATCAATGTTGCATCATAACCTTCCAAATTATCCTTTCAATGTTGCACACCAAGTGTTTATTGAAATGTCTAGTTCATTTTGTCATAGGCCTACCATTGTTTCATCTATAGGCCTATCATTTGAATACCATTGTCGCCAGCGACATAGGCATGCCAATTGAGCCAACTTCTTGACTTTGATTGTCCAACTTTTGATTCATTCCAAGGTTAATTGCTATTCATAATACTTGCTCCTTCTATTGCTTATCCATTGCCTAATTGTAGTCTCGTTTGATTAAATTCACGAGCTTCTATTATTTGATGAGATCATTATTGTTTATTGATATTGATTGACTTGTTTCATGGTCTTATTGATTCCAATGAGATTTGACAGAGCTGTCTCTCCGACAGGATAGTGGGTACATACCGTCGGCAATGTGCACATTGTATAATGATACCGTAGCTGGGAAGGGTTAACGGTCCTAGCCATAAGACCTGATCAGTCTTATGTATATTGATACATGATTGTTACATGTGATATGAGTTTCATAGCCCTTTATCTGTCTTATCTATGTGATATAGCTTCATTGACCTATTTATTGTTTCTACAGTCATTCACTATATTCTGATTCCTTATTTAGATATTGTTGAGCATATTAATATTTATTGATTATCTGCCTCTTGTTTATTGAAATTCCATCCATTTCTTATTGTCGATGCATATTAGATTCACTGAGTATTTTATACTCACCCTTTCATTGTTTTCCCTTTCCAGGTGCAGAGTAGAAGGCAAATTCCCGACTTTTGTTTCTCGAGAAATTCTCCAGTATCTATAATAGCAATATAATTATTTTAACACTGTATTTTGTATGTATAATATTTAGTTGCTCTATGGTGTGTATAATGGCTTAGTTATACTTTAGATATGTATATTACGGCATAATATGGAGTTTAATTAATGTTATGACATGAGATGATGGTAATTACACCCAATTGCAAAATGAATTACAGACAGATTACAGAATACAAGAATGGAACTTAATTAAGAAATTGATTAACTAATTGATAGTATTTGATAATAGTATGAGATACTGGGTTCTACGGGTGCTGGTCGCCTTTGGCATCTCTTGCAACCTAGGACCATCGCGTTCCGAAATCGGGACGTGACAAATACAATGATAGAAATGCCCAACCGATAGGGTAAGGGAATAACACACATCGGTATTGTGCACAATAATAAAGTGGTCTTAGCTAAGAGGGGTAATAATGATCCTAGTCATAAAGTTTGAACAACCTTATGTATTATGTGAAAGAAGCTTAGTATAAAGATAGATAGCCTCTGCTTCTTAATGTAAGTTGGTCTGATTTTATATCTTGCATCTCTTATTGATACACTTGACATTGTTGATCTATCTATTGATTAAATGACTTGATACTTATTCATTAATTTGGATTCTAATAAACCTTTATTGCTAGTGCCAATTGGTATCTTATTAGTTGTCCTATATGTATTTTCATTCGTTATTTTTTTTGTCAACCCATTTGTTATTGATATTGTAACACCCTTTATCTGTATGTGTTCTGGATTGTTGATTTGATATGAGTGTTGTTTCTGTATTGAGATATTTGTCTGCGTTATTAAGCCTTATTTTTATTCTGTCTTATTATGAATTATGTTAATTAGCTACTTAGAAGTCGTGTGTCCTGTTTAGGGTTGAATTGAATCTATTGAGGATTTATTAGACAACTTGTGATCCTTGCTCCATAATTTTGGGAAATTTCCATAACCATTACTCAGTTTAATCATTGTTACTCAGGAAAACAATTTTATCGGTCAAGATTTGAAGGCCCTACGACCTTGAAGGCAAGCCCATGGGCTTGAGCCTTATCTCCATGGGCTTGACCCATTCTCCATGCCCTTGCCCCATTTGGCTTCCTTCCACGACCTTCTTTTGGTCCAAGGCCTTTTCCCCACGAGCTTGGATGCCCATCTACGACCTTAGTTCATTTGTCCACTTCTATGGGCTTGAATTTCTTCTAAGGCCTTGACACATTTTGGTTGCTTCTTCTACGGGCTTAGATGCCCTTCCCACGACCATGGCTCATGTATTTTCCTCTATGGGCTTAACTCTTTCTCATGGGCTTAGTGACCCAAATGAGAGTGCCTCATGGCCTTAGACACACTCCCATACATTTGGATCCTAATTTTTGTCTATATAAGACTTTAGGCTCTTATGTTTTAAAACCAAAGTTTATAAACTCCTTTCTTCTATCTTTTTTTTCTCTGTGGCCAAACTTTTTTATTTAACCAATTCCGTGCATAAGCCATCATTTATTCCACCATCTAAAGGAGCAAGTATTCACCAAGTTTAACCATGGAATCTTAGAGATTCAAAAGCTAGGGTTTTGTCTGATACATTATCGTGAACCAGAGTAATGGAAATATGTTAGGTAAGTTCTTTGTTCCTTATTATTTATGATTGTTTTAGGTTTATATAAGTTTCCTGTGGCATTTAGTTATGTTGATAGAAAGAGTTAAAGCCATTAAATGGAAATGGTTGAAATGCTAGTGTTAGGTCAACAATATATGTTGTTCCTCTGTAACCTTTGAAATTTATTTAGGGATATTAAAAATGGAATTTAAGAAACATTAAATGAGACCTTAGGAAGTCTAAAGATATGATAAAAATTTGGCTTGATTTAAGTTGGGTATGAAAACCCTAAAATGGAGTTTGCCACTATGTTAGGTACTGGAGAATGAACCGTATGTGGAATTGGTGCTAGGATAAGATTTTGAGCTGGGTTTGGATTTATTACTCTGTTGGAGGTAAGTTATACATATATATTATGTAT
The DNA here is from genome assembly GCA_948193065.1 of Aleurites moluccanus. Taxonomy (NCBI): domain Eukaryota; kingdom Viridiplantae; phylum Streptophyta; class Magnoliopsida; order Malpighiales; family Euphorbiaceae; genus Aleurites; species Aleurites moluccanus. The sequence continues at coordinate 10,329 of CANXYC010617762.1, read as the reverse complement.
ATAATTATATATATATAGATTCTTGCCTCTATTACTTTGAACCCAATTTTCATTATGAGCATTTCTTTGTTAATATTTGAATTGTTAAATTTCCTTGGAAATGTACATTGCCCTAGATACTTCCTATGTTATTATAATTATTATCATCAACAACATTATCATTATCATCATTATTATTAGTGTTACTATTGTTAATTTGAAATATTGTTGATATAATTGTTCCTTTTGTCATCCATTAATTTAATTATTGGGTTAGGATTGTTACCTATTCTTTGGAACCAACTCACATGTATATTATAGCCCTATTACTTTGAAATATATAATGTTACCTAATTCATTTGAATAAAAGAACCTCTATTGAATATTCATTATCAATGCAAACATTTATATCCTGAACCAAAGTCTGTATGAGTGTCAGAATGCCTTACCTAAGAGGGATAAATCATGAGATTATATACACCAGTAACTCAACTGATAGAGTCTAATTTGTCAGGGTCTTTCCTAGAGGGGATAAAGTTTCTCTAGGCATGTGTTAGCACAAGCATATGTATTATGTCTGAAGATCGTAGTACTCTTGTTATGTATGAATGTTGTCAAACTCTTGTTTTGTTTTCTGTTCTTCTGTCACATCCCAACCGTAGGAATGTGACCTCCTAGAGTATGGAAAAACCTAAAGTAACCAGTCACTCATATAACCCACTCTAATGCACATTGCAATTAAAATTTTAGCATGGTATCCCTTATTTTAATGATATCGTTCCATATTCCCAACCTACATTAAAACAACACTTTTATATTTCTCATCTTTTCACCACTACAATATTCATACCACAATTTTTAACATATGTATTATCATCATTAATTTACATTCTCATTTATCATAAATAAGCACCCGTCATCAATTTAATTTACATATATGAAAAATATATAAAATACTATTCATTGGTCACTAACTAGCCATTTCTACACCTAAAAACCTATGAAGAAATCTATAGTAGCCCTTGAACTTCAAAATGATAGAAATTTACATAGATATCAAAGGTTCAAAAACTTGAAGAAGAAACCATTGAGGAACCACCACTATCTATCTTGCTTTTGAAAAATGTTAAACCACATAAAAAGTGAGCAATACTCAGTGAGTAACAGATATATCACCATACTTGTGAGGCTAGGTATTTCAAGACTAGCTCACAAGGATGGTTTATTGTTTACATTCAAATAGACAATGTGATAGATATGTCAAATAACATCAAATAAAGAGATAAGGAGTTCAATTAAAGAAATGGTTATCACTGCAATCATGAAGAAATTAATCCAACGAGGTGCATGACATAAATAATGGGCCGCTAATTAATATGAAGTAGAGGCTACATATCCCGAATGCTGATGAATTTTCCCTACCTCATTGGATAAGGTAGTTCTGTCAATGAACCTCCTTAAACTTTTATTGGAATATTCAACAATTAAACAAGTCAAATAAATAAAATGTATCATGATCAACATCATGTTAGGGTTTGGCCAACATATGGCATTTTGAAATTCAACTCAATAATTCATTATATCAATGGATACTAGGTCAATAAGGTGAACAATGATGGATTCAAGTATCAAAGACCAATAATCAAATGATCTACATCAATATTTGGGGCACTTAGGATTCAACCAAAGTAATGAAAATTGCATGGAAATTTCAATTCAATATTTTTAATTGAAACACAAGCATAATAGTATATTTATCACTCACCTTAGCTAATTAATTGACAAAATCACCATTTCCTTAAATCAACCTAAACAAAAGTGTGGGTCTTCATCTATTCTTCCATGTAAAGCTTCATATTTGTCACCTGGTTCAACCCAACACAATGGAGATCTACATTTTCTTCCATTTAAAGCTTTATATGGTGCCATACCTGTAGTAGAATGATAACTTTTATTACAAGCAAATTCCACCAATGGCAAGTAATGATCTTAGATACCACCAAAATCCAACACACACAATCAAAGCATATCCTCCAACGTTTGAATCGTTCTTTCATATTGTCCATCTGTCTGTGGATGAAAAGCAATACTAAAATTATGTTGTGCCCCCAATGCTTCTTGAAATTTATGTCAAAATCGTGATGTAAACTGAGAACCTCTATCTAAAATGATGGATATTATCACTACATGTAATCTCACAATTTTATCCATATAAAATTGTACATATTGGGTCGCTATATAGCTGGTTTTAACTTCCAAGAAGTTAGCTGACTTTGTAAGTCGATCAACAATCACCTATATTCATAACCCCTCGATGTTCTTGGCAAGCCAACTACAAAATTCATATTGACTTGTTCCCACTTCCACTCAAGCAACTCTATCTCTTGAAGCAAACCCGAAGGCCTTTGATGCTCAAACTTCAATTACTAACATGCTAAACATTTTGATACAAATGTAGCAACGTCTTGTTTCATGTCCGACCACCAATAACAACTCTTCAAGTCATGATACATCTTTGTCACCCCTGGATGCACAGTATATGGTGCATAATGCATTTCCTTCAAAATTTTATCTCTAAGCCCATCCACATTAGGCACACATAACCTATGCCCCAATTTCAGAACACGAGCTTTCTCTGCTTGCACATCTGCTTTAAGCTTCACTAATTAGGGATCTTTATCTTGTGAGACTCTAATTTCATCAATTAGCTTAGGCCTCACTTGAAATTGAGCAATTAAAGCTTGAGATTTAAAAATTTCCATCTGGATTCCCATGTCAAATAAGTCATTCAACTACTTCATTATTGGTCTTCTAGACACAATAATATGAGATGAACTCCCCATTGATTTCCAGCTTAATGCATCAGTTATAACATTAGCCTTTTCTGGATGATACAAAAATTAACAATCATAGTCTTTCAACAATTCCATCCATCTTTTTTGTTGAAGGTTCAAATCTTTCTGCTGCAAGATATATTGGAGACTTTTGCGATCGGTGTATAATTCACACTTCTCATTATACAAATAATGCCTCCATATTTTGAGTGCAAAAACCACTGCTGCCATCTCCAAATCATGTGTGGGATAATTTTGCTCGTGCTTCTTCAATTGTTGAGATGCATAGGCAATTACATTCCAATTTTGCATGAGACATATCCAAGTCCCACTCTAGAAACACCAAAATACATTGCAAACCCTCCGGATCCTATTGGTAATGCAAAAACTGGAGCTGAAGTGAGACATATTTTAACCTTTTGGAAACTCTGTTCACATGTGTTAGCCCATTGAAACTTCACATGCTTCCTTGTCAATTTGGTCAATGGGGCAGCAATTTTGGAAAAATATTTGACAAACCTCCGATAGTAACTGACCATACCAAGAAAACTACGAACTTCCATCACATTAGTTGGTCTAGGCCAATTAGCTACAACCTCAATCTTCGTTAGATCTACTTTAATTCCATCTTTGCAATGATATCCTAGAAAACACACTTTCTCTAACCAAAATTCACACTTGGACAACTTGGCATGCAACTTGTTTTCCTATAACATTTGCAACACTATTCTCAAATGTTCTTCATACCTTTTTTTTTTGGCTTATGGAATAGACAAGAGTTTCATCAATGAAGATGATAACAAACTTATCCGAAAATGGCTTGAACATCCAATTCATCAAATCCATGAAAATCGCAGGAGCATTGGTTAATCCAAATGGCAACACCAAAAATTCATAATGGGCATAGTGGGTTCGAAAAGCTGTTTTTGTTACATATTCCTTCCAAATTTTCAACTGATGGTAACCCGATCTAAGATCAATTTTAGAGAAATGGATAGCTCTCTATAATTGGTCAAACAAATCATCTATCTATGGTAAATGATATTTATTTTTTGATGGTCACCTTGTTCAATTTCCAATAATCAATACACATCCGTAGTGAACCATCCTTCTTTTTGACAAACAATACCAGTGCACCCCACGATGAACTGCTGGAGACAAACAATACTGGTGCACCCCACGATGAACTATTGGATCAAACAAACCCTTTATCTAACAATTCTTACAACTAAATTTTCAATTCTTTCAACTCGAACTGTGCTATGCTATATGGAGGAATATAAATTGGAATGGTACTTGGAAGAACTTTAATTTCAAATTCAATCTTCCTTTCAAATGGAAATCTTGGCAAATCTTCCAAAAATACATTCGAGAATTCATTTACCACTGAAATTTGTTCAACCTTATTTGAAGTCATTTGGGTATCCACAGCACTTGCCAAATAACCTTGGTATCCCTTCCTTAATATTTTTCGAGCCCCTATGGCTGAAATCATCTTTATTGTAGCATCGCATTGATACACAAAACTATCTTGCCCCTCGGGTCTAAATTCCATTCTCTTCCCATAACAATCTATGGCTGTATAATGGTTAGACAACCAATCCATGCCTAAAATCACATCAACTTCTAGCACAGGCAATTCTATTAAATCCATATGAAGCTTTCTACCTTCTACCTTTACAATGCTTGCTTTATACATATAGTTCACATTAATACTCTCACTTAAGGGGGTAGAAATCACTAAAGGTATATTCAACAATTCTCTATTCTTCCCCAAATTTATTTGCAAAGCTAGGTTAGACAAAATAATGTATAGCCCCAAAATCAAATAACACTCTAGCCAATTCATTTTGGATAGGAACTATACCTACTACAATGGTGTTAGAAGTTCGGGCTTCTTGTTGATTTAAGGCAAAAACCTATCCTTGGCCTTTCCCTGCTGATGGTTGGGCTGTACTTTGACTTTATCCTTGGCCTCTGCCTCTCCCTCCAGTATTCATGTTTCCATTTCTACCCATCTAAACAATTGGTTGAGAGGTAGTTGATGTAGCTTGTTGTTCTCTTTAGTAAGGACAGTTTCGGATATAATGGCCTTTTTGCCCACATTTCAAACAGGCTCCTATGTTAAGCCTACATTCTCCTTTGTGCCTCTTTCCATATCTAGTGCAGGTAGGAACATTTTGCATTTGTTGTACTGTCCTTGTAACTCCTTATGATGTTGAAGGTTCAATATTCATTCTAGTCTGACTTCTTTTTTGGCTACCTATGGGTTGATCTTGATTAGTCTTTGTCATAAATTCAGATGTTTTAGATTGTGAACTTCCCTCCCCTATTTTTTGCTGACTTCATGCTCTTCCCTTTCTCTTCTGCTCGTGCTCTTCTCGGTCTTATTTATATTTTGCTTCCATTTTCTTAGCTTTGTCAATAAGTTTGTTTAAGAAGGTAAAGTCTACCGCCAATAATGCATTATGAAGGGGAGCATTCAATCTATACCTGAATCAACTAATTTGGTCGGCTTCGGTAGGTACAATGCTATTAGCAAAGTTGCTTAGCCTGGTAAACTCCTTAGCATATTCTATCACATTAAGAGCCCTGCGGCTTCAATTACTCAAATTGGGCTATTCAACTCTCCCTCTCTCCTTCTGTTAATAACTCATCTACCATATTTTTCTTGAATTGCTCCCATCTAGGCGGTGTCACTATAAAACTGATCCTCAACATGTCATAGAAACCTAGTCAAAGCATTGCCTTTAAGCAATAAACCTACTAACTTGATTGCCTGTGTGTCGAAACATGATAATCTCTTCACTACTTTTTCTACTTGCTCCAGAAACTCGCTTTGTTCTTCATCTTGCTCTCCCTTAAATTCAGGCAAATCCAACTTCAAAAAATTAAACATAGTAACCCCACCTTTTTCAATCATAGGACATGCCTCATGTCATGTTACTGGCTCATTGGGTATAACAACTGGTGGTATAGGAGCTGGTGGAGCTATTGGTGGTGCCACTAGTAGAGCTACTGGTGGAATACTAGTGTAACTACTAGTGAAACTATTGGTGGAACTACTTGTCTCGCTGTGAACACTGGTTTTTTATACCCATCGGACTCATACCAAGTGGAACGGCACGAATCGGAACCAAACCCGCTCACAAACGGACTCAGAAAGCATCAGAATGGGTTTGGGCCTTTGCTGCCATCCTGAAGGGGAGGCATTACCGCTATCCTTAAGGGGCGGTGCCACCACCCTTTGGGCGATGCTAACGACCCCCTTTGGCAGTGTCGCTACCCCCCTTTGGCAGTGCTGCTAAAAGCCATTTATGTATTACTGCCCTCATTTACACCATGTGCCGCCAAAAGCCCTGGCAGTCTGCCACCCCCCTTCGGCGGCACCAGCGTACCTTGCCTTGTGGCAGCTCCTTTCTGAACCTATTTTTTGCCAAATCCCACATTGAAAGATGATGGGATTTGACCCTCTAAGCTTTTACTATAAATACTTGACCCCCTCAACCTAGTTCTGGGCCTCGAAATCTCTGAAGTTGAATTTCTCTTCTTAGATTTCATTCTCTTCTCCCTCATACATCTATTTTTCTTATTTCTTTAGTTCTCTTTGAGCTAAAGAAGGACCAAATTCGAGGTGTGTGGAGCCTCAAAATTTATTTAATATAAAGTCACTCTGTCCGATTGTTTTCTTTTATTTTGAATTGTCAGGTAAAAGGCAGTTCGACCATCTCCCTGTGCTTTGATCAATTCAAGGTAGAACTCCGATCTGGAAGAGCACTCCGTCCGATGCCTCCCTAAAGTTCAAGACAAAAGCTATCAACTCATAAATTCCTTCTTTTTTTCTTATTTTGATAGAGCATCAAAATAAACAACTCATCTTCTACCTTTTTTTAGTTTGATAAAGAATCAAAATAAAGAACCAAATCATGATAAATTGGGCATAAAATCAACACTCATTCGCAAGAAGGAAGAACTGCATGGGTTTTGATTCCCACTCAACGGGTAGACAAGCTGTATAAAAGCTTCTAATTTAAAAATGTTAAAAAATTATCTTTTTCCTTTTACTTAGTTTATTCGATTCTTATTTTGTTTATTGGATATATTTTTCTTTATTTTAGCTTAGATCTTTGAGGAATGTGTGATCAACCTACAACCTATAAGGGCTAGAGTTGATATCCCCTATTTTGGGTTTTTGAATTGTAATAATTTACTTTATCGCTCTTTTTTATTGCTTTATTTCTTTGTGTATTCATCTTATATATCATTTCATTTATATATGTCATTCTTTAAATTGTTCATCATAATATTTTAAATCAAGGTTAAAATTAGAAGCCAAGTTCAATCGAAAACCTAGTCCCCGAATCCTCTTTGGTTTCAAAGACTAGTGCACTTTTTCCTTTGGGATAAAATTGGAGTCAAAAATGATTTTTTACCTTAAATTTTTCCAATAAAAATAACATAAGGTGGCGACTTCAAAACTCAAAATCATTTTCAAATAAAAGGTGATAGGGTCATCTCAATCCGTGAGAAATCATCCCAAATGACCATTCCTGATTCCATTTAGTTGGACAAGACGTGGTGCTCGGGCGAGGCCTCACAGCTGGCGAGTCCACTAGGGACAAACTTTCTTCAAAAGCTAAAGGGGACTACTAATTGGTTGAAAATCTTTTTCAAAAATGATATTTTTACTTGGCTTTTAGTTTAACTTTGATTTTCATGCGTCACCACATAACTAGTTATGAAATTCAACCTTTGGATAGCAAGTAGCATTGATCCAATAACTCTCTTTAAGTATGTTGGGAGATAGCGAAAGCATTCACCCCGTGACAAATCTTCAAACCTTTTGGAGTGTAATGTGTAGTAGTATAGTTGGACCCATGCAAAACTCATTGTTTAACATATGGTTAGGTATATCACTGCTCTAGTGTGATGGGTACCCTTAAACCAAACCACCTAGCCTTCATATAATGGATATTAGACCTTGGACCTTAGGGCCCATGAACCATAATAATGTTAAACTGCTATCATGAACCAATTTTCTTCATACACATGCATACATGCGTAACCATGCACTCATACATTTGTGGACTAAGAACCAATGAGTCAATGGTCAACCTAAAGCCCAAAAACTTTGAACCCATTAAACCATCCACAAACCTTCAAGCTTTACTTAGATTAGATCCTTCTTTTCCACCCTTGTTTAGGTTTTGCTTGGACCACCATGACCTGATCCGAATGTTTCTTTTGAAAGGTACAAATGGAAAGCACAACACCCGACATAGATGCCATAGAGACACTTTTAGCCACATTACTCAAGAAGCAAGAGGATAACTTTCGTATTGCTTTAGACTATATACCCTTGATACACAATGACAATCCATCCTTAATGAGGTAAAAACAATAATGGGTCAAGGAACAAGTTTCCACCAAACCAATGCTCCTAATGCATCTACATCCCTTCCACCAAATCCCGTTATTAATATGATGAATAATGGGAAAGCTCCTGAAGTTGTCCTTCCCACACAAACTATCAATTTGAATGGTTGCACTATTCCATCCTCCTCCCTGAATCTTTTTCATGGAGGAGAAGGCTCCAACTCAACTAAAACTAAGAAGCTGATGGAAAAATTTAAAGCTATGGAAAGGCTTCTAAAAAACATTAAGAAGCATGAGGATCTCATTGATGTTGATGCTTTTACTCTTTTCCCAAATGCTAGGGTTCCTCCAAAATTTAAAATGCCTAGCATGGACAAATTCGATGGCAGCACTTGTCTAAAGACACATTTGAAGATGTATGTGGGAGCTATGAACCCATTGGGGGTGGACAATGAGCTCCTTGCTTAATTGTTCCAGTAGTCGCTCACATGTGCTGCGATGAGATGTTTTGTTGACTTGGACACCAACTTTAAGAAAACTTGAGATGATATTTGCAATGCCTTTGTCAAGCAATATTATTATAAAATCACAACCATGCACTGTACATAACTGTGATGACCCATGGAAAGACAATTTCAATGGTTTTGATTGATAATGGGTCAGCCTTGAATGTGTGCAAAAAAGTTACAAGTTGTTTGGGCCTTGAAGTTAAAGATTTTGCCCCCTCCGATCATATTGTGAGGGCATATGATAATACCAAGAGGGAAGTCTTGGGTGTAGCAACTCTTGATGTGACAATTGGGCCAATTACCACTTCGGTCTCTTTCTAAGTGATTGATGTGCCTACTTGTTTTAATCTCCTCCTTGGAAGACCTTGGATCCATAAGGCGAGAGCAGTCTCATCCTCCTTGCACCAAAAGCTTAAAATGCCTTACGGAACTACTGTGGTCACTATCAAGGGTGATATACATGGTAAAAGCAAGGTTCCCAACTCTGCACCTATTTTGGAAATTCAGCCTGAACCAAACATTGTCCCTTTGCCCAGTTTCTCTTTTGACACCATCCAATTCATTGAACAAGAGGGAGGTCTTGGGAGGAACCAGTAGGGGATGCCTCCTTTTAAAGAGAACCCAGTAGCCAACCCACCTTTTGGACTTGGTTATAAACCTACCAAAGAGGACTTGGAGGAGGTTGAAACAAAAGTTAAAAGGAGAACTGAGGCTAAGAGGAAAGGTGAGACCTTTTATTGGTAGATGCATCCTTATTTCAAAACCTTGAATGGGTATTTTGTAAAAGAAGGGGAGGACTTTCCTTTTTGTGGTTTTGCTGAACCCTGGTTTTGCCCTATAACCAAACAGTTAATCCCAAGTTTTGAAATTTTCTTTGATGTCAGGCTCAATTTGGATGATTGCGAGCCCATCTACCTACTAGAGCAAGACTGGGAAGAAAACACGGAGGCTATACTCTTTGAGCAAGTCCTCATGACTTGAAATGAAGTGGAATCAGATCCTACCAAACTTATCCATCCAACCTTGGTTGCACATGATAATTGGCACACTGAGAAGCTTTCCGACCCTGATGAGATGTTTTCTTTCACGCCCAAGTCAGAATCTGAATCCAAGTTAGAGTCAAAGTCGGAGTCTATTGAGACTGTTTCTTTTTTTTTTTTCCTCTGTAGAGTCAGTAAAGGATCTCCCTGGTCCTTCTTTCAATTTTGGAGTAGTCTGCAAGGACAAAATGTTTGTTAGTAATAAAAGTTTTAAATTTTCCTCTTATAGCCCTGAGTCTTCTTTCCTTTTTCATGAATTCAATTTAAATGAGGCATCAAAAGAAAAAGAAATAAATGAAATAAAAGAATAAAATAAAGAGTCAATAAATCTGGGCACAGATGATAAACTGAAAATCACATTCATTGCAACATCATTTTATGATAGAGCCTCTTTATTCAAGACAGTTCAAGAATTTTTAGATTGTTTTGCTTGGGAATGTCACGACCCGCTCTCGCGAGCCGCGACGGTCCTAGGGCACGGGAAATGCCAATGGCGACCGGTACCCGTAGAACCCAATATCAGACATATCAATCCTATCAATACAATGTATACATGTATACAATCTCTATTCATTCATTATCAATCACAAC